>JABUQX010070449.1:37500-39917 GCA_015478945.1 Trachelipus rathkii | reverse complement strand
ATCACTGAAGGCGGGTAACATTGAGAATAAATTCGTGTTTTTTTTATTATAAATTTCTGAGAATGTGCGTATATATACTGGTAAATAATACAATGCTTAAACACGTTAAAATAAGCAGTGGTAATTACTATTTAGTAATTACAATACTTAAACGTGAGAATAAAATTATGGTGGTAAAAATTGCATTAACATGTCTTAGTAGCTTAATTCCATTATAAATATCATATTTTTTACCATATATTTTAATATTTTTATAATATATTATTATAATATTTTAATATTACCATAATTTATGAAACGTGTCACCACCAAATTTCAGATAAATTGTATTGTACAGTCAACATAAATGATGAATAAAATAATATAACATTGGTATACAACATAGAAATTCTAAACAAATATATATATATATATATATATATATATATATATATATATATATAAATAAAAATATTATATATATATATATATATATATATATATATATATATATATATATATAATTTTTCAAATTATTTGGAATATTTCCCTAAACGAGGAAGAACCTACTAGGGAAGTAATTATCCGGTTATCCGGCCGGATAACAATGATATCCGGCCGGATACCGGATAGTCAAAAACTTGGCCGGATAGGCCGGATACCGGATAGTTGCCGGATATCCGGCCCATCCCTAATATATATATATTATCTATATATATATATATATATATATATATATATATATATATATATATATATATATATATATATATATAAGTAGTAGGCATGACATACTATCAATTGGGGGCGCGGCGCCCCCTTTGTACCTCAAGCAAAGGTCTTTCGTGAGCGTTTTTCGGGGCTCCGGTCGTGGCTATCTTTTTCGGTGTACATTTCATGTAATGCCTGTTTTACCCTGTGGTGGCTGTACCTTTGGGACCGAGCATTATTAGATATTTCCATGGCTGCGAGCATGTATAAAAGGGTAAGGATATTGTGATACACATACATGTTTGTTTTTCCCCCTACCCCCCTTTGTTCAGCCGCTACGCCCGTTTATTCCCTGCTAACCCATGTGCGCGGCGAAGCCGCGCTAACCGTGCAACACTGAGCTACTTATACTTTCATGAGCTACTTTCTCATCAGTTGCTGTGTGTGTGGCGAAGCCACACACACACACACACACACATGACCGTTAAGTACAGTATTAGCAATACTTTGGAAGTGTATTAAGTGACACTTGAAGTATTATACCCGTAATTTTGCATGTTTCCGGGGTTACCCTGCGTGCATTCTGGTGGCTTTCCCTGCGCAGGGACCGCGCCCGTTGGCCTGGGCCAGGCTGAACCGTCCGCGTCGGAGAGCCCGCGCCCAGCTCGCCGTTCTGAGACACTGACGTCACACGCCGGTGATCGTCACACACTGCGTTCGCTCGCGCGCCTTCATACAAAAATTTCATATCTGGGATACGATTGAGTGTTTTGTTCGGCGCCTAGATACGAACTCTCTATCGCCGAGTTAAGACTTTCGCATCTTAAGCCACTGTGCTAAGCCTCAGTGAGATAAGATTGAACTTTATGTTGGCCAGTTGTTTCATTGATGGAAATTTCGTCTAATAATAATGTTGAAATAATAATAATATAATATATATATATATATATATATATATATATATATAGTATATATATATATATATATATATATATATATATATATATATATATATATATATATATATATATAAGACATTTAGATTGACAAATCTTAATAAAAGGAAAAAGAAAAAAAAAGAAAAAAAGAGAAAGGAGAAGAGGAGAAGAAAAGATGTGACTTTAGTTTCGTTCTTGTTATGCGGTGTATATATATTTTATACATACATTTTCATACATACTGGTATGCTCTATTTATTAATCTATTAATAGTGTAACAGTCAGACTCGGAACATGCGAAATGGTACACGACATGGTGATTAATTGAAAAGGTTTCCTTAGTAGAGAAGTAGGAAGAAAGTTTTCTGGTTTTGGGGTATAGTTTAACTGTGATTGTTGAGTTGCTTGTAGACTTAATGTGGGTGTTGATAATACCGCTTAGGAATTTTTCCTTTATCGAAGTCTTTTGCGTTTGAAATTTTAAAATTATAGTTAATGCTTTCAGAGATATTGTTCGTATTCTCCCGTTTTTATTTTCTATAGAGTTTGTTTATTATTTTTTTCTATTAAATTTAAAGGGTGGTTACAGTTTATTAGGTTCTGTTTAATTCTTTTAACATCAAATGATTACCAATCCGAGCACAATTTATGGTCTAAACCTGAATTATATACAGCTCCTACTATCCAGAAGTATATAGTATATATATATATATATATATATATATAAAGAGTAGTATATATATATATATATATATATATATATATATATATATATATATATATATATAT
>JABUQX010070449.1:25000-27500 GCA_015478945.1 Trachelipus rathkii | reverse complement strand
GTTGTCAAGCAAGGTAGATAGATCTTTGCTATCTGTGAAAGATTTGGACACGTCTCAACATGCATCGTCCACCATACAAGAGGATTTTCGTCTGGGAAACTTCGTTCTTTCTTTGAAGTTCTAGAGTCTAGACAACTGAAAATTATTATGGCTGCTTGAATGTAGAATTGCATTTATGACGTCCGTGACAGTGGTTCTTGTGAATGGTTTTGAAACAACGAGGTGTTCTTTAAGTGTTTCATGAACTATTTCAAACTAGAAACTTGTTTCTTACATTTTTGTATTTGACTGATAAACTGAAGTGAAAATTTTTGTTTTTGCTTTTAGGGTATGGCCAATAAAACGTAGTTATGGAATTTTAGGCGTCGCGCACTATGAAATTGAATCTTTTGTTAATTCTTCTTAATATCGTCGCTCTCATCATCTTTATCTCTTGATACTTTAATACCCCTTTTGAGTGATTGCTTGGCGAGAGAAAATGGCGTCTACATGACGATTTTGCTGATTATCTGATTATCTTTAAAGGGTTGGAGTACAGTGAAACAGTTGGTTAAAATAGAATTGTCATATTAAGGCATTTATTGTATCCTTATCATCAGATGCAGAGTGCTGTTCTATCGAATGATAAGTCATGTATTTCGGAAAGTGTGCGGCAATTGAACTATACATTTTAAGAGGATGTTTGGATAACAAGACATTTTTTTTAGTAAGATTCAGTTGATTGGCGCAGTTTGAGTTATTCACTCCCCAGAAAGAAACAAGAGCTTTCTTTACATTGTCCCCAGCGACTCGTGACACAATGAATAAAATCATCCTGAGATAGGGTCCATTTCACTAACATTTCATTAAATACGTCACTGAGATATTCATCCTTTTGACGTTCAGTGAGTGATTTAGTTTACAACACAAAATTTTGGCATTAGAAGTTCTTGATCTTGAGCGTCTATGCTCACACTTACAAGTCTTTTAATGCAGTTTGATTTAGTTTTACCTTGATTTTTATATTTTAACAATTAAAAGGATTAGAACGAAAACTAATTTGGATTCATTCCTTGAATATTATTAAAGCTAAATTATTTATTTCATTATTAATTTTTGTTAGTTGAAACTATTTTACATATACTACCTAAATTCACATCAGCCCTTGTGATTTAAAAATTTTATTATTATTATTATTATTATTATAGAATTTAAAGCAGGGAGGGGCACAGATTATGCAGAATGTGGTGGTTGATGGTGCCCTGCCATTGTATGCAAATTATTTGGGTTTTAGGTGGTGAATCTTGAAAAGTTTATCGTTGTAGTGTAAAAGGAAATTGGTTTGAAAGTGAAATGAAGGTATGGGTAAGGTGATTGGGGGACTGTGGTAGAGGAGAGTCCGCAGTATGAAATCATGCTAAATGGTGGCACTGAGATTAAATAATTAAGCTATATTTGAATGAAAGGTACTGATGCTGCAGAGTGTAGTAGGAAAGTTGAGAGTTGTTGGTGAATGCAAGGAGTGAAGGCGTTTTTGATTTTTCTAAGAATTCTCCCAAACGGAAGAAGTTCTTCACTTTCCCATTTGATTTTGTCATATATTCCTACCAAATTGAATTATCTTTTCCTTCTTCTAATTAAGGTTGTTTTTTTTTTTTTCCATTCTTAAAGTTCTTGCGTTTTTATTCTTGAGTTTGCGACATCACTTCCAAATCGTCAACAAATGCTTCCTTAATGTTTTTAAGTTTTTGAATCACTCATTTTGATAGTAGAAATACGTTAATTTACTATTTCTAAAGAACTGGATCAAAATTTACTTGGGAGGTGAAAAAGGATACCTTTGCTTGATTTTACGTTGTTGTGACGTCATTCTTTGTTGTGACATCACTGCTTGTCGTATAAAGATCTATAGATATATATATATATATATATATATAAAGATAGTAGTATATATATATATATATATATATATATATATATATATATATATATATATATATATGTATATATATATAAATAAAGTAAATGTGCTGTAAATTAGCAAAGCTCTCAAAACTAAAGAACACTCATTTTATTTTTAATCGAATTTGAAGTGTATGAACTTCCTTCTGTTTGAAGAATGACTTACCAAATTAAAAAGCTCTAAGTCTTGAGCGCGTTAAGGTTCTGATCAAGGAATGCTCTCACCAGTGTTAATTAAAAGTAGCTAAGCTGTACGATCTGGATATAGATGCTAGATTCAAGGTACGCTCTGTTAAGATGGATAATCTTAGTGGCGTGTTAGGTGTGAAAAGTATTGAAAAAATAATTTAGCGTATTAAGGAGCTTGTGATGGACGAAAGGCGCGAGAAATGAGATAATAAATGAGTGTATCAAGGTGTTTTTTCATATGGAAGGAAGGACGATAGTCCTTTGGTTAGCGGGGGTGTAGTGGTGAGTGTGTTGAGAAGCGACCTTCGGGGGATAACAAAGAAAAAGGGGATTGAATCAGTTGGAGAATAACTGAAGAAAACTAATGTGA
>JABUQX010070449.1:17500-22500 GCA_015478945.1 Trachelipus rathkii | reverse complement strand
GTGGTTGCGACACATGATCCATCTGAGGGTAATGTTGAAAAGAGTACGATTTTCTGACAATCTGAATGATGTTTTGGATGGGGAATAGGAGATTCAGTTCATTTGCCCACATATCTGCCCATTCAAGGATTTTTTTTTACAGTTGTCACCACCACTCACTGGCAGAGCCCTATTCAAGGAGGGGGTGTAGTACTCTCAAAAGTTCACCCTCTAGCGCAAATTACGCATATGATGAGCACAGACGCAGGCTTTAAAGTGAGGAGATTAAATTCAGTAGGAAATACAGAAGATGGAAGAGAATTCCACAAAACAGAGGGGGTGGGAAAGAAGGAAGCACCACAGCAAACAAGCTGGAGTTAGCTAATGTTTGCGCAATACTGTGTGCAGATACAGCACCTATTGTGCTACGAGGGCGTCGTGTAAAGGTGGTGGTACGCGAGTGATAAGTTCCCTCGAGCACTTGCCGCTGCGGTACCTATAGGATAGAGATAAAGCACCAACATCGCCTCGCAAAGATAGAGGGTCAAGTGAACTGGAAAGTACAGAACAGTTTATAAGCCTTTTTGCCGTTGACTCGACCCTGTCCAAAAGCCGGGTGAAACCAGAGCCCCCCAGAAATGAGAGCAGTAATTCACGCC
This sequence comes from Trachelipus rathkii, assembly GCA_015478945.1. Taxonomy (NCBI): domain Eukaryota; kingdom Metazoa; phylum Arthropoda; class Malacostraca; order Isopoda; family Trachelipodidae; genus Trachelipus; species Trachelipus rathkii. The sequence continues at coordinate 21,862 of JABUQX010070449.1, read as the reverse complement.
ATGGAAGTGATGAGACCTTTGTATAGCGGGAGTAACTGAGAAGAGGAAAAAAAGTCTCGCAGTCTAAACAGAACTTCCAGTTTCTTTGAGGCCGCCCTAGCAACCGTTGTGATGTGAGGTTTCCAAGACATTTTTTTGTTCATGTTAAGGCCAAGGATGTTTATATTGTCAACAGGAGAGACGACAGAACCGTCGAAAGAGACAGGAAAGTTAGAAGAAGGTATTTTGGAGAAGGAGATTTGTAAAAGTTGGGTTTTTAAAGAATTGAATTTCACAAAGTTATTTCTATCCATCAGCGAGAATAAAATCGGAAAGATTAAGACGAGAGGCAATTCCAGAAGTAAAAGTGGGAGTAGAATTGATATGAGTTAAAGAATGAAGGGTCGAGTTATCGGAATACGAGTGGATAGAGTTAGAGGTGCAGGTGAGAAGATCATTAATGAAAAGTAGGAATAAAGTAGGAGATAAGACAGAACCCTGAGGAACATCACTATTGACAGAAAAGAAGAAGAAGTCGCCCCATCAACAACAGCCGATATTGAGCGATTTGAAAGAAAGCTAGATATAAGTAAGCAAAGAGAAGGAGGAAACCCAGAGGAGGGGAGCTAGGAGAGTAGTGACGCGTGCCATACTCGGTCAAATGCTTTGGGTATGTCAAGGTTTACCACGCCAGTCTCCCCGTAGTTCCTAAGAGCGAAAAACCATAAATCGGTTAAATAGGAATGTATATCGCCAGTAGACTTCGTACAACGAGAGCCGTACTGGCGATCGCAGTGAGTTTCCAGATGATCTAAGAAGTGAGTTGAGAAGGGTTTCAAAGATCTTAGATAGAAAACAAGCGAGAGCTACAGGGCGATAGTTAGAAAGATCAGAGCGGCTTCCTTTTTTCGGAATAGGTTGGACATGTGAGAGCTTCCAACACTGAGGCAGGGAAAGTGCTAGACTTAGACATAAGAATAAGGTAAGATACAATATACAATAATAATGAAAAATACATTTAATGATCCGTAGCACAAAGTTGGGATATTGAATGCAAATAAATGTGAGTGAATGCTTATTACCATTTGAGAATTGACATGTGAAATTAAGGAAAATATGTACAAAAATGTAAATTGACAATAGTGATGTTACATTTGCATAAACGACCTCTTCTTTGACGATCTCCGATGTACAGCTTGTGGAATGTAAGAAGTTGCTAGAGATGAAAGATTTGTCAGTAGGAGAACCAAGGAGGTTAGCGCACTTTTCTTTGATGAAAGCCAGCTTTGCTCGTCGAAGAGTATCCCTGCAACGATTTCTAGCTGAATGAAAATTAGCGAGAGTGATAGGAGAACGAGAATTTTTCCACACCCGATAGGCACTGTCTCTAGCCTGAATGGCCAGAGAATAAGCACGATCGAACCATGGATTATGAGGAAAGAAAGATTTAGTTTTAGAAGGAATGAATGAGGAAAGAAAAATTTAGCTGAAGAAGGAATGAACCTGCTCATCCCATCAACGATTACAGCTCCCTCCTTATCTTTTAAATCTTTATACATCCATCATTATTCCTTATTGAGGTAGCCATTTGCTATCATCTGCAAACTTGGAAACCTTACATTTAAGTCCCTGGTCTAAATATTTTATACATGTATGAGGAACAGACACTTGACCTAAGAAATCGTTACGGACCACAAACATGTCTCCCCATTTCCATTAATAAATACTTTTCATTTTCATTGATTAACTATTATTATTATTATTATTATTATTATTATTATTATTATTATTATTATTATTGTTATTGTTATTGTTATTGTTATTGTTATTGTTATTATTATTATTATTATTATTATTATTATTATTATTATTATTATTATTATTATTATTATTATTATTATTATTATTATTATTATTATTATTATTATTATTTTATTATTATTATTATTATTATTATTATTATTATTATTATTATTATTATTATTATTATTATTATTATTATTATTATTATTATTATTATTATTATTATTATTATTATTATTATTATTATTATTGAGACTTAAGGAATCAAAAATTTTGATCGCTAAAATAATTTCGGGAGGTTGAACCCCTGACCCTCCTGTCTACAGCCTTATATATATATATATATATATATATATATATATATATATATAGTAGTATATATATATACATATATATATATATATATATATATATATATATATATATATATATATATATATATATATATAGAGAGAGAGAGAGAGAGAGAAAGAAATTTTTAAAATAGTTTTTTCAATAATCGTCATCGTCATCGTCATTGTCATCGGCAAAATTTGCTCTAATCGTCAATCGTCATCGTCATCGGCAAAATTTCATAACGTCCCATCACTAATATATATATATATATATATATATATATATATATAGCAGAGGTTATAAAGTATATATATATATATATATATATATATATATATATATATATATATATATATATATATATATTATTATGCATATATAGATTCTGAGTATATATGATATATATATATATATATATATATATATATATATATATATATATATATAATATATATATATATATATATATATATATATATATATATATATATATATATATATATATATATATATATATATATATATATATATATTTAAATATATAATAGTATTTTATATATATATATATACCCAAGACAAATCATACAGTGCATGAAACCAATAGGACTTAGATTTTGCTCAAACTTTGTATTTTTAGTGTCTTTTATCTTAAAACAAAGGAAATTTGGTTCAAATTTTTATTTTTTATTTTTTGGATTGAAGTTACGGCCCTCCCAAAAAATTGGGGGGTTCAAAAATTTTAATTTTTTTGAGAGGTGAAACTTTGGTCCTATTACTGATAGAGTTGTGAAGCAAAATGCGTTGGTGTAAAAAGGCATGATAATCACAAGCTACTTTAAGCACTTTTTATTAAAGACTGATATTTTAAAAGTAAAAAAAAAAAAATATTGGGGGCTATCCCCCTTCCCTTTTAGGCCAATTGATAAAAAAATATTTTATTCATGTTAAAAATGTTTCTTTAGCCTTTGTGCATCAATGTATGAATTGAAACACTTGTGAATTGCATTATTTAATGCTTATTTTTTACTTTGAATTATCGTAAACTTGAAAACAATTTTTTGATTTGCTCGAAATTATACCCAATGGGTAACTTTCTTAAACAAATATCATTAATTTCCTCAATAAAAAATATTAAATAGCATGAGAGCTTTAGTAAGTAAAAATAAATTTAGCCGCTTTTAAGCTTCATTTTTCAATAAACAATTAGCTCTTTTAACATCCTTATACTCGAATGAGTGTTATCTTAATGCCTGGATTAATGCTTGGACTTTAACATCATACACAATGTCATCTTTTTGTATCCAACATTAATTCTTTTGGTCGGGAAACATGTGTTTGAAGGGCTTTGTAGTGGAGTGTTGTAAGAAATAATTTTATAATTATCAAATCCATGAGACACCTCAACAATAATCCCCATCCAGAGTGATTTATCGTGCATCCATGCAATACATTGTCCTGGAATAAATTCAATATTAGTTCTAATTTCTGTTACTTGAATAGAATTCCACTTTAATTATTCATTATTTTATTCATTTTATTCATTATTTAATTCATCTTAAACAAAATTAGTGATTTATCATTAGATGTCTAGAGGCAAATATTTTTTGTTTGTTTTTTTCACTAGGGACAAATTTGGAAGATACTTTTGAAATCTAGTTTGCGTCATGTTATTTGTTCACTTAAATTTCTGTGTTTGAAATAAAAAAAGCATTCAATATTCTTAAAATTAGATTTACAAAAGTTGTAAAATGACTCGGGAGTCAAAATATATTCGGCCACTATTCTTCGCAAGCTTCTTTCTGCAACTAACCTCATTTTAATTATGTCCCCTATTCCATCACACGTACTTTTCCCATGGCTATTTGCAAAGAAATTCCAATCTGCTTTACTTCAAAATCATTCTCATGATCACATGTTAATAAATTGAATCTGTTTTTATACTGTGCCTTACAACCATCTGAAAAGTAAGGAATTTTTTTATTGTTGAAAATTTTTTGCTTTAGTATTTTCAGAAAATTTTGTTGAAAAATACACACTACAGTAGTGGAATGTTCAACAAAATCACTGATAACACTAACTTTTATGATCAATCTTACTGTCAGCATTCAAGTAATATTTTACAATGGGATGCAATGTAACCTTATTTGTCCAATGAACCATTTGGGCAGCATCTTGAACAGCAAATGAATGATTTTCAACAAAATCAACAATTACATTAGTCTCATCAAGAAGTATATCGTTTTA
>JABUQX010070449.1:0-10000 GCA_015478945.1 Trachelipus rathkii | reverse complement strand
ATCAGCACTTTCTACTTCTACAAAGATTTGTTATACTTCATTATTAAGAGACTTGCAGAATTTGTTTCTTCATATTAAGAACTGCCAGAATTTGTTTCTCATTATTAAAGAACTGCAGAATTTTGCACACCACTTTGATGATTGGTCTATAAAAATTTGTTTTCTTCTTCTTCTGCATCCTCTTCCCCGACCTCCCCTTAACAGGCCATTGGTATTCATAATGATCACTTAGAGCCACATCATATCAGTGCACAGGCTAATCAAACTGTCGCAGTTTTTGCAACAGCTTCCTGACCTACAACTAACAGGTATATGGTCCCTACATATCATCAAACTCATCTGTCCAATTGCGTGAGTCTACGCCAACATCTGAAACCCTATATAATGAACCACCCCCTCTGCAGCACCTATCTAAACCACCACATGCCGACACAAAAAGCAATACTCCCACACATACCAAAGAAACATATCTTACACACAACAAACATTTAGCTAACTCTTCGCGAAACCCAACTTACCCAACTTCCCTACAACACATCGACTCAACCATTCACAAGTCAATACACTATCACGCTATCACAAATACTCTCACACCATCAACTAATACCTAAACCCTATATCCTCCTTCGGCCTTAAATATTTTAATTTCCAAAGCTACAGTAAAACTAATTAAACATCAAACACAATACACTCACTTATAGATCATCTATTATCTCACATACCGAAAGTCCAGAACCATAAAAAATACTTAAGCAACTAAATTAAACTACCAATCAAAACTCTACATTACACACAACTTATCACTGTAAAACGAGAGCGTCCAATACAATCACATATCAAGCAAATTCAGTCCCACTGATTCAAGCCTACTGCACAGCTACGACACCACCACGACCCAACGACCCGCACCCACAACCACATACACGCCACAATTACATCACCCACATCGCCATCACAACTTGACCACCCAAACAGCCATAACACCACATAGACCCTGAACATTGGAATTTAATTTATCACTCAGACATTTAGAAATTAACATAAATCTCGCGAAATAGTTTTAATGCAGCATCAATATATTGCTGCACACACAAACACACAAGACAACAAACACACCTTTAAACTTCGCTCTGAAACTTTAATTAACACAGTACTAAATCCACATCCTCAGACCAATACAATTAAATCAACAGGTACAACCATACAACCGTAACAAAAATACCACAACATCAAACTAAACACTCACTCCACCAATCACTCTGACCAACACACACGAAACTCCATCTTTAAATTCTGGAGTACTACGTCACACTAATTAGACATCAAACGCCCAAACACATACAAAACTACAACCTCGAACCCTCCACTACAGAATCAAGAACGTGCAACAACAACATCACGGGCACAACCAGTCAACACGCAAACAGCAACAAACATATCTACCCAACATACAAACCAAAAAAAAATATTAAATACCAAAAAAAAAAATAAATATTCACACTTCACCCACACTCCAACCCACAGTCAACCCTAACTATAAGCCCATCTAGCTAAATAAAAAACCATATGTCGTTAAATTCGACTAGAACTTCATATAAAAAGAACAGCAACACTTGCCCAACAAATGCAGAGTATTCTTATGGCTCACCCAAACTATTCAAAAAACTAGCCCAACCTTCCGAGCAAATGCGCTACATACATTATCATACTAAATCTCTACCACTTTTCTCATGATCCTATTAAACTCAAGCACCATTCCCCGATAATCATCATCTGCATATAACCCGGGCATATAACACATATCTCCTTTTTTTGTGATAAATAACACTAACGTACCACCGTCATAGATACCACCACAGATGACCTCAAACAAGAACCCTTACACTTTAACTTTGCTCATTAAAAATTCTAAATAATTTGCCAACTTATCTGCCCCTACCTCACCCACCACCAATAACTATTCGATATACTCTATTTATAAGAGTAAAAATGGTGGAGGAACCTACCAATTCCCATTTCACTACCATAAGAAGTTAACCAACATATATTAAACATCACACACCCTAAATGCATTCAAAATACTGGTTAGATATCACGACACACCGGCACATCGGACCACTTACATGATCCCCACATATCTAACATCAAACCAATACCAATTAAGTAAACAACAAAAACACACAAACAACCCAACGAAGCTACACCAACCCAATGCAAACTCAATCCACTAGACCTACACTCATAAAATCTCACTAAAATCCATAAATACAATTAATTGCATCTTGGCTACCAACAAGCTCAACCAAATCACGAACCACACGACCACAACAATCTTGCATACCCACACAAATTAATCACGATAACACACACTGCACTGCTACACACAAACAAACACAACCAACTTCTCACATCAACACAGATAATCAAGGAAAGCCCCAAACAAACCCCACTTAATAAACTAACCCACTTCTGATAATCAGGCCATATCCTCAATACACACCTCTAAACTAACACCTCCTCAAGCGATCTATCACACAACCACAACAGATAACCACCGTAATCCAACTCTAAACAAGTGCGAAACAATCATCCCTTAATCTCCACACTACAATACCAGCAGTCGATCAACAAAACTGGCTTTATGCATCAGTAACATATAGTACTACCACTCAATTAACTATTACCCACTTCTTATCTACGTAACATACTAAACATACCTATATAATCTATCCACACAACACTATACACATAAACTCTTACACCTACCCACTCTCATATGTTAACACATCCTATCTAATTCACCACTCAACTATTACAAATAAATAGGCATTTTAATTATCACTATAGTCCACCTCATATACACCTTAATATTTAAATGTGGATAATTGAACAATAATCCCTATCATTAAATAACATACTCATATACTAATGTCGATAATGATGATGTGAGAGATATAAGAGAGAAAAAAAACATTAAATAAATTCCGTTTCGCTCTATAATAAACATATTACACACACAGACCATATCCGTCATAATCTGAATGGTATCACCTATCTGCAAAACGATAATAATTATTTAAAATTATACACTTATAAGTGCATTTTAGCACTTTGAACTAATGGAGCTTATCTTCTATACTCACACACTCACTTCCCTAAATATGAATTAATATAAAAAAGAGAATCTTTTAGTATAAAGAAAGACGATCAGAAATAGTGGGCACAGTCGAAGGAACTGAATCATTCTCTTTCCGATGTCTAACAAAATATATGATACATATACATTTAATATTTGAACTCAAAGAGACGCAGGATCTATGTAAAATTTGTCTTTTAATCTAACCTATCACAAACACTCACACTCCTAAAGAGCTTGATTATCAAATCTCATTCACAATGACATCCGCGCATAAAAATGTAGTGCGCAACACATAAACTATTATATATGGCTCCACACTAACAATATAACACGTATATATCCCTAAAAAACATAATTGTTCACACTACAACAAAGCAGCCATATACAAAAATTATGAATAATTTGACATAGCATTAAGAGGGGTACTATAAGCCAACAACAGCACGACTACTTAAACATAACATATGTTAAGTAGAGAGTATTTAAATCGAAAATACATGGCACACTGGTAGTATACAAACACTTATAGTTATCACGAATTATAAACACATTACCAAGAAACTAGAGCCATTGTTTGTTATGGTCAAATTAAATGAGTGTGTATTGACATACTATATGTAATTACTCAACAAATCACCATAATCCATATTTTAACAGCCAATCCAGTACCTTTTATTATAAATAAATAACTTAATAATTCAAAGGTGTTACAAAGAATGCGAAACACGATAGTCTGCCAGTATAAATCAATTATCAAATAATATTTAATTAATGCTTTAATTCTATACATCAACAAAAATATTGCTATTATTTTAACTAATAATCCTTAACTAAATATAGTCGAGTTAGAACTAGTTATACTTTCCCATAAAATTTTAATCGGTTTACTACACTATATATATATAAATACTACCCACTTAATATAATTATTAATATATAAGTTAATACAATATCAAACTATAAATATATAATATTTATGATTATATATAATACTATATATATTATAATATACATAAATACATTAAATAATATATATAATAATTCAACAACTACATACACCATTATGAAGAGTTAATCAATCCCAAACTCTATATACTAATAATAATATATATATTAATATAATACTATAATAATTATTTAAACTATAATATAATGGCATGAGCCTAATATATAATCGCTTTTATTAATTGAATACAGTATAATTTATTTAACTCTATGATTTAGATTGCCTTATTTAGCTGTATGTTTTAGATTACCTTATTTAATTCTAAATTTAGATTGCCTATATATATAATTCCTAGATAGCCTGATTCACCACGTCACTATAGCTTCCACTCATAACGTCCCCTTTCAAACCACAATACCAGCGAAATAAACCAGGAAAAGCATCTCATATGTTGGTGGTTGGAAAACTATGTTGCAAACGACATGATGGCTAAATCTAATCTCAGCATTCCAGAGGTAGAAATCAAAAGCTATAATTAATAACATCTAGAATCAAAGAGGGGACGGACAAAATGAATGTCCGACACAAAACTTTTACAAACGGCACAAATATATTTTACACTGGGTTACGGCGGCGTCACGCACAAACTGAGCTCCAGCTGATAATTAAATTCAAAGAAATCACGTTACGTTTACATAAAAATGCTATCGAAAATGCGTTGGAGAAAATAATACTAACAGAAAATGAGGATACCGGTTACCACATATGGATGAATTTCACACATATTAACCACCTATATATTCTGTTTTATAATTACAAGAAACAGATTAACTTATTAACTTTTCATTTACAAATGCTCTTACTTTTTAGTATATATGACTTCTGACGTAATAGAATATAGTTTACTTCTTAGAACTAATACTTTAAGATTTCATTTAATTATCACTAAGCGTGGAGAATTTATGCATTATATCACTTGAACCTTAATATTTCAAAATTATGTTTTCTTGTTAGTATTGGACCTCATTAGTTCTTCCTTTACAATAAAAAATATCCGCCCTGAATTCTACTCTAATTATAGAAGCCACACCCACACTGTAATCTCACACAATCACAGGCACAATCTCCACACGTTCTTGCTAATGTTATCAAGTGTACCCACATGTACACACCCCTCGCGCCCACCAGCCCCCACCCTCTCTTCTTGCGAGACAAATCATTTTCGGCCGCGCTTATATACGAGATGCACTTTACTATTATGCGAAGTAAATAAAATGGTCAAGAAACTATAGAAGCCTAAAATTGAGTTTAATCTCTCTGAATAAGATCTGAACACATAGCTTGATGACGAACTATAGAATACTTATTAACAGCCTTGCCGCTGGCTTTACTATTAAAACTCATGATCGCCACTACTACTCCTCGCCCACCCTACAGCGCAAGCGTTCTATCAAAACATTATTTGAATCTTACTTATTCCTTTAAATTATTTATTTTGAATCATGTATTCATACACGTCTATCCAACCTTACTGAAGTGCTAATAAAACTGGAAACCTTTTTTGGTTCGAGTTAATTTTTATACCTTTACTTGTTTTGCTGTTGATATATCCTTCTCTAATAATCCGTTCCACTGATTCTCGAGATCAAAAGAAATAGTCTTATCTCACCCGCAGAAACTTACACGTACATCAATAATCTTTCTTAGACGTATGTGACAATTCATTTATCTTATTATAATAATTTCCTTTTCCACAACTCACTGAAAAGTTAAGTTGTCAATGTCGCCAAAATTTCTCCTATGTAATTTGATTTTATTAGATTGCACATAAATCCATTTTTTTAAAATGTTTCTTTACGATACACGTTAAGCATGCATAACTATCATATCTAAAAAGGGGAAGCTTTCCTTCTATACTGCATTTTCCATGGTAAACTTTTACCAATTGAATTAGCAACATATCTAGAGACGTACATTACTTCACATCCATAATTATTCAATACAAACTATATCGCATGACTTGCATCATCCAATATTCAAATTTCTATGTTACCACCATTTCTACGAGAATAAAAAAAAAAATAAAAAATATATAAAATAAAAAACAACACCACAAAAGAAAAAATATATCACATTAATTATTGATCAATTGAAAGTATACCGAATTTCTCAAACCAGGGAATTTTATTTCAAATAATTCCAAATAAAAATATTCTGATAAAATAAGGATGTGGCTAAGAAATTGTGCTGGTATGATCTTCACATCTTTCTAACTGCGACATTAATCGATGCTCTTTTAATAAAGATGCTTTTTAAAAAAATCTATATGTCTAATACTCTATAATCGTAAAAATTCACACCAATCGTATATGGGCTTTGATGCCGGTTCACTACACACACTTCTTACAATTAATCTTTATTCAATGCAAATTTGAGCAGCCATTTAAAACTCAATTCAAACGTTCAAATAGAGTTAGGTCGTTAATTCACCCAATCTTACTTTCATAAGGTACATTTAGTCTAATATTAATATTCTGTATAAAACATGTTATTGTTTCTACATAACTTCACAAACAACAACAATATCCTCTATATATCTAACGGATACTATTACTTATCTATTAGACTCCATCGTCGAAAATCAAGGCCAAGAGTTCACAAATTCACCAATATATCATGATCTGGACACTAGCAACACAACTATTATATATTTGCTTCACACACCCAGCTTTCACACACGAGGCGCAAAACTATAATAATTCTATATAAACGTATTAAACACTATCCAACGAATGACAGATTAACGAATAGGTTAAATAATATATTTTTAAAAATCATAAAATTAGCTATTTATACTAAATTTATATTTTCATCATAATATAGTTCTCATTATTATATCTCATTACTTACCTAAATCTATTAATTATAATATAAGGTCATTAAATCATAAATAAGAGTCACTATTATATTATTTTCCTCATCATTCACAAACTAATTCAACACTATTCTTAATTAATGATATCAACTTTGCTAACACTTGTCACTCTACGCTAAATATTTTAAGTTAATTATTAAAGTTTCGTTATTTATATCAAAAATTTAAAATAATACAGTGCGCTTTTATCTTATTTTGCATTAATATGTATTTATGTCAGGAATAATAGTTGATATATCATAATTATTATTCTACTTCAATTAATTTATCATCCTAGAGTGCCTAATATCTACCAATATTGATTCCTATTATCTATTTGATTATTATTAATTTTCATATTATATAGTATAATTATTACTTATATTATTTATTAATAGTATATTAAAGACATCTTTCTCTGTAATTGTTTTACTTTTCAATATATTACAGTTAAAATTTCTTTTCAATTTACTAATATCATTTTATTGTGTATATTGCAATATCATAATTAAATATTATAAATATTTTAGCTTCTACGCCATAGTATATCGTATATCTTGAATTATCAACTCCGATGTTGAGCCTTGGAAGGAGTTACCTGATTTCCTAGAACGTAACCATAGCTATAAAGAACTATATGCCAAATATTTACCAGAATTTAACAATGTTCATGAGAATAAAATAATTATATAGAAAGAGGATTCTTTCTCCACGGACAAAGCGGAAGATGGTCCAAGTTTTTATGAAATTTTGAATATTTCAGCAAGAATTTTAAATGAACAAGAGGAAGTTCCTATAAACTTGACATCAAAAAGTTTAAATTTTAGCAGCAGTTCTTATATTCAGAATTTGACAAATATGTACAAAATATGGCTAGATACACTTACAAATATTAAATCTGTAATTCCAAAATTGCATTTAGAGATTAAAGAAATTCAGATATTTTACAGTAAATATTCATATCCCTAATATCCATAATACTTCTTAGAATTTCCATAAAGTCGAATACTTTATTAACTATCAAAAGCCATGGGTTAGCCACCACTGATTATAAAAGTACACCAATTATAATAAGCGTTTTTTTTTTCACTGATGGATATTTAAAACAAATTCAGATTCTTAATAGAACCTATTTAAAATGCAAGTGATATTGAAATTGTGGCACCTTGCAGCAGTGAGGTTTATGATTGAATAAATAATTAAGATCTTATTATTTGAGTAATAATAAACTATGTAAATTTTAAAAATTACATATACATTTAATTATTCTACTCTCATATTATATAATATACTATAACATTACAATAAACATATACATTAAGAGTCACTAATATTCCTAAATATCTCACTCTAACTCTTAAACCTCATCTGATACATCAACTATATCATCTACTTTATCTATAGTAGTTAAAAATTAGTCTATAATATAAGAGTGATCATGGTCAGCATCCCAGAAAAAGACATCAAGGCATATAAACTAAAAAAACTTATAAACAAGCTACACGAAAATAAATATCATTTTTATTTATCATCAGGAATCAGGAAACAATGCAATGAGCGAATGTTATATAAAGCAAAAAAAAACATTTTTAAAAATTTATAAAATAACCCCACGGGTAAACAACAAGATGGAACAGTAGTCGGCCAGGTTTCCTGCACTATACCTACCGGGGGACGACGGTCGGAGGACAAGAATCTCAAGGTTGAAACCAATTACTTAATCATCTAAATGAAGCAAATTAAAAAATAAAAAATAATGCTAAATTTAGAAACAAACACTAAATAATGCTAAATGTACTATCGAAACTAATGCTGAAAATAAAGGTTGATGAGAATGTACGAACAAATAACCTAAAGATACTATACTAATATCTACATTAGGCTAACGTTATTAAACTCTACAATAATTAGACATCAAATTTAACAAAACACTAATTTTTTATTAAAGTTTCATCGATGAAATTTTGCTGAAATCAAAACAATAAAAAATATTATTATTTTCCTGTAGCTGTACCATATAGTTTTAAAAGTTACAAATGGACAATGGGCTTACGCGGAGATTGCTGATGTTCTGAAGGTTTCAAGCGTGGCACTCACCTTAACCTCATATGATTCAATATAAATAAAAGTGTACTTGGTTAAATACAATTTTAATAATAAAATTAATGATATAAAATTTATCTATGATCTTAACATCAACTAATAGACAAGAGGTAAATCTCCAGTAAACTGTAATAAGTAGATCCGCCAGAGAAATAATATAAATAATATATATTTATCCACAATGATAAAATACCCTTTTCTCACTTCTTTAAATTATTTATTGGTCAACATTAATCAATATTATATCTCTACCTTGCTTTCGCACTAATTAATTTTAAACTATATGGCACTCAATAGTACTGATATGCCACATTGCTCTATTAAATAACCACATTTATTATTAGCGTAAAATCACAGCGTCTATTCTGATAATTTTTTAATTATGATAAAATAAAGGATAACAATATCCATAACTATATCATCTAATACTATAATATCCTATATATACATAATAATAATTATATATTAATACCTTAATAACATCATAACCTAATAATAGTACATAACATTAAAATAACTACTATAATATTATATTGACTAATTATATAATATATATAATATTATTATACTCTAATAATTTAATAATTATTACACATTAATTAATATTATTATTATATATTATATTAATACTATACTATATAATAAGTCCATATATATATAACTATAAATTAATATATTAAAATATTAATATATATATACTATAAATTAATTAATATAAAAATATAATTAATACTAATATATCATAATATAATATTAACCATACATACATATGCAACATTTAATACATTTAATCAAAAGTATACCTGATACAAGTTATAAGTGATATGAAAAGATTGGTGTACTATTATAAATTCAGGCCAGTCTATATAAGTATATAATAACTAAATAATATATATAC
>JABUQX010070448.1:0-20896 GCA_015478945.1 Trachelipus rathkii | reverse complement strand
GGCCAACGGAGTTGCACATCTTCGATGAGGCACTCTCTACCAGCCGTATGGTATATACACAGACATCCATCGAACCATATGTTCGTGCCATTATGCCCCCTTTTCGGTGGACCGTCCATCTTTTATACATACAATGCAAGACAACACAAGCCCAATGTGTGAAACGACTATCTTAGAACGGTTCAAATTACGGCGTTGGAGGGCCCAGCATATAGTCCGAACCTCAATTCAAATCGAACCATTTGTGATATCCTGAAACGTCGGATCCCACAGCTGCAACCCCCTCCACGACCCTCCGGACCTGCGGACAGCATCTGCACGACGTATGAATCAAATCATGTCCAGACATTCGGCCCAACTCATCGAGAGCATGCCAGACTGTGTCAGGCATCATCCGTGCCTGAGGGTCATACACGAGTATTGAGACCGAACCCAACACCCCCCGCGGCAACGTCGCCTACGTTGCCAACATTGTGTGTTTGCGCGCCGAACCTCGAACCCTACTGCGAACCCTTGTCTGGCACCTTTACTTTAATGTACTTAGAATCATGATGAACAAAATTGGCAAGGAGGCGGTAGCTTATTGTCTCTTTGTCCTCTTTTCTTTGCAGATAGGATTGCCGGAGCAGGTTAATTTGACGAGTTAATATATATATATATATATAATATATATATATATATATATATATATATATATATAGTATATATATATATATATATATATATAGTTATATATAATATATATATAATATATATATATATATATATATTATAGGGTTGCCGAGTACCGGAATATCTTCCACACCAGCACCGCACGGCCACTTCAATCATCAATTTGCACAGTGCCACCGCACCGCATAATAACAAATACAGTTTACTGCAACGCACCGCATATATATATATAATATATATATAATATAATATATATATATATATAATATATATATATATATATATTCACTATATATATATATAATATAGATATAAGATTATTATAAATATATTATATATATATATATATAATATATATATTTTATATATATAATATAATATAATATATATATATATATATATTATATATATATATGTATAAATATATATATATATAATTATAATATTATATATTATATATAATATATATATATAATAATATATATACAGCGCCGTACGAAAAAGATGTTATTTATCTCCAATTTTATATAACCCACGGCGGAGTGAAGGTTTAACTGTTCTGTCCTCTCTTTGCATCTTCTCCATTGTCCTCTGGTCTTTCTTTCGCGTTTCTCACCTCTCAGGAGTATTCTAGCTTATTCTCACTACACTGAGCTTCTGACTCCCATGACCCATCCTATTCTTGTCACGTTGTCTCACAGACATTACAAGCACAACTCGAATAATTAGCTTTTATAAAAGTAAAAATTGGCTAAATCAAATTGTCGGAGATGCATGGAGTTGGCGAGATCGGACATCCAAAATAATGCCCGTTTTTCAACTCCTTGCCCCCTCACAAAACTTGGAGTCTGCCATCTCTGGTACATTGTGTTGCTGCCTCACACTTCGCCATCATCTTGTTCTGGTTCACGTTTCTGCAAACATTCGTGTATTTCTTTCTAATTGCACTTGTTAACACCACCCTCTTTACTTCTTGTCTTGACTGAAACTTCAAGGGCTTGAGCGCATTCCAACAGCAGATCTTACTCGGTTTCCATTTTCAATGTTCATTCTCAATATTTTATTAACCAAAAGGCAGGTTGTATAGTCACATGAGCGCAATCACTTGTTCGTCTTATGTTTCTACTTCAAATTCTGTCTGAGCTTTTAGACCTTGTGATCTCAGCCTCTCTTGTCAATCTACGAATTAAATTCATTTGCTTTTGTTATTTATTCATATTCCAAGCTCCACTGACTTTCCGAAATAGCGTTTTCCTTTCGGAAACGCGACAAACAAAAATTTAGAGCATTTTCGCGATTCTTTCTATATTCTGAAGTGACTATTTGGGTGATTTCAATGTTCACCACCACCAACAACTTTCCTCAAACTTTTTAAAAAAAGGATAATGGTGAACTTCCTACAATTTTTCTATGTTCAGAAAAACTTTATTTTTCAGCTCCCTACCCGCATCCATGATTGTCTTGAAGATGAGCTGAACATTTTTGAACTTTTCTTAAATTTTTAACCCTTCTCCTTATTATAGCTGATAAACCTATTCCCTCTTTTGCTTCGTCCGCATTAGTTCCTCGATTCACCTTTTCTATCTCTTTCAAGTTTTCCACAGAGAAAACTGCTCTTAGCTATTGCTAGAGGGGACAACATGCGGTCGTACTCTGATTTTCCCCAAGTGTCAGACTCTGTGGAGTACGCTTTGAATTTACCCGTGGATGGATGATTATTCAATTGCTATATGGCATGATGTTGTCCATCGAACTGTGCGCAAGCACGTAACCGAAGCGGTATCATCTTTCTCTGGCATGGAAGGCTACGTACACAATACTCCTTGTTCCCTTCCAACTAAAGCTAAAAGCCTAGGTTCAAACAGATTTTTCTCATGCTATTCGCGACAAGGACTCTACTTTTAGGAGTTACTATCGTCAAACTACAAACACTCATGCAAAATCATTCAAATCTATTGTACGTGATGCAAAAAACTCTTTTCCCCTAGAAAATGTAATGACCTTTCTTCTTCTTCTTCTTCTCTTCTTTTCTTCTTCTTCTTCTTACTTCTTCCCATCCTTTTCCTCGTTCTTTCTTCTTCTTCTTCTTCTTCTTCTTCTTCTTCTTCTTCTTCTTCTTCTTCTTCTTCTTTCTTCTCTTCTTCTTCTTCTTCTTTCTCTTCGTTTATAATCTGCACCATCCTTCTATTTTTTTGTTGGCCAGTGATATCTGAAGACATTCTTAACTTTATATTTTCTCTCTCCTCTCCATACCTTCTTTCTCATTCTTCTGTCTCTCCTATCTTCGTGCTCTGTCTTCTTTCTCTTCTCTGTCAATTTCTTTCTGCAGAAATGTGCTTCTTGTATTCTTCTTCGTAGTCCTTCTCTTGCGTGTCTTCATGTTTCCTCCTTCTCTATCTTACACTCTAGCTTCTTATCTTTATATTCTGTGATATTTGAACTGTTCTCTCTTGCACATTGCCTCTGTTGCACGCTTTCGGCTCTCTGCTGGCATCGGTACTGAGAGGTCGCGAAGCTTCACTTGTGGTATCCACATCTGCCATCTATTGAGAGAGAATTAATGCGTGTTCTATACAAGGAAAATCACCCACTAGTGACCTTCTACAATGGTGTAAATTCAGAGCACACTATTAAGCATGACCTGATATATCTCTACAAATCCTCACGTTATATATCCCAATCTATTGTATGCGGGAGTTCGCTGTGCTTCCCTGACATGGCTACGGAGCGAGCATTGCGATAATGGGCATAGAGATCACTAAGGATGGCGTATGAACTCTTGATCGGAGTGGACAAATTCTCGTTCTCCTATCAGGTACTTCAGTAGTGCTAATATTGTGTATATCTTAAACAAGACTAAGATAATAGAATCTTAAAAAAGGTATGGCAAGGAAAAAGTTGGCTTTCATACTCCTAACAGTCGAACTGAATAGCAGGGTCTTATATAGCTCAAGCAAAACCATCTCATGCAAAAGATTCCAACGGTCATTATGGGTAGAGACACATATCATTTCTTGAGAAAACTTACATTACACATAACCTGATAAATCTTTCTGGACTCGTGCCAAAAATAATCTCTAAACAACGTCATGTGAAATCTGTCTTCCTCCTAATCATTGACACCATATCTTACTGATGTATAATACATTGATGATCTTCAAATAAAGCGCAGCAAAACATATAAAGAATCGTCAATTCATATATCTTCATCGGCCTTCTAAAGATATTTCTCCTAAATAAAATTCATGATCAAAACCACTTCGAAGATATGTCTATGATATTATCAATTAGCACAGTAACTACTACTGTATCCATTCTCGCTCTGTTAGACTGGCCACCGTAGGTAGATTTAAATCCTCATTAGTCGCAAAGGTCCTCCGGCTTTACCAAACGATTACCGTTCTTCTTCCTCAAGAAGACGTCAAGAAGCAAGAATTCCAATTCCTCAAACTCCTCCGATTCCAAACCCGCAGATTCTACAGTAAACCCATAAAGCGACAAATCTTCAATCTCAGCATTCCTCAAGTCCTTCAAGTCCTTTAATCCTTACAGTCCTTGAAGTGTTCCTTAATCCTTATATTTCCTTAAGTCTTCAAGTCCTCAGAGTCCTTATTCTCTCAAGTTCTCAATTCCCCTCATTAGTTCCTACCACCTAACCAATTAAGACCCATTCCAGGAAATTTTATAAATATCTGAACGCAAATAGACAGACAAGACAAATCCAATGCCACAATCGGAGCGTATGCGCAACATCTGCCTTGAAACTCAAATTGCCAGCGACGTAGACATACACGAGAGGAAGAAAAATGATGGCTTATACAGCGGTCCGCGTACGCACTTCAAACTCCCTGAGAGTCTCTATTTCTAAGAAAATAAGGTCTATGCCAGAGATAACGAGCGACGGCTAATGTATCAACAAATATGGAATTCAGCTAGAATTAAACCGCAATTGCGCACTATCATACGTTAGAATTTTTTATAGCCTATAACTTAAAATCTCTGACTAAAAAAGTATACTATATGACCATGTATATGGAGTGAAGCAGCGCCACGAAGTTCTCGTACGCACATTCACAAGCCTCACTTATTTGTAGACCACCCCAGCTCAAATATGCATCGATCAGTGTAATAACAGCTAATAGTAGACGACGGTCTAGGTCCTACTGCAGTTGCGATAGATGGCACCACGTGGGTATAAATTTCCGTCGTCTTCGTGACTAAGGATTACATAAGATTTCTCATTTTAAATATACTCGCGCCTTTTATAAACACAATGAGGTCTCTAAGACTATAACATGTGGTACATCTGTGTAGTCTTGGCGTGGATGCGCTTACGTACATTGATTCACAAATAGGGGGTAGTTGGGTGATGTGCCTAATAAACACCGGTTCTATATGGAGACCAAATCACTCGAGCGGTATCACTGTGAGACTCTCAGCTGTGAGAACCAACTAGCCCTCCTTTGGGTTATAGCTACCTACACAACTCTGAAGAATTTACATAACCGTCGCAATAGTAACCAACAGTAGATTACAGTCACTGAAAGTGTCTATAGCGTTATATCGAAAAATTACCATAATGTCCAAAATCCTCATATCTAGTAGGCTGTTGATTGTGAATGTGATGACGATACTTTACTTCTATATTTATTTCTATATCAAATATATGATGTTGTATATTACCTATTCAAGTTATCTGTCCTTATATACTTCCTACTATTAATTCCTACTTTTTATATCTAAGATATATAGTTTAATGTAAATATCTTTACTCACCTATATTTGATTACACATACTACTTACTTAATCATATACGTATATGCCAGATGACTCTGAATACCTCATTCTTCAATATATATATATTATACATTCAATTTTTAGTACTCATATATACTCTTTTACTTCATATGTGAATTATTATGTATACCTCTATTATCCCAGATGTCGCTATCCTTAACGATATCTTTATTTCTTCGGTGCGCAACACAACACAAATTGCGAGTAGATCAATTCCTAGTATGATGTAGGTCGCCTCATACCTATGTGATAATTCACAATATATTTACCTTATTTAAAATAATAATCCACCTACATACTGTGAGCATAAATCTACTATTAAAATATCACTAGCTATTAATATATAATATACTACTTATACTAACTATTTACTTAATACTTACTATTTTACAACGTTATTACTATCATCGTACCTACCTGTTGACATATAAAATAATACATCACTTGTGATAAATAAACAAAAAATGTCATTGTTAACCATTCTATCTTAAATAATTGTAGCAGCAAATAGACAAAGATTTGCATTATAGGACATGTCCCTCTATACAAGAAAAGAAATAGCGATGGAGGAAGTATATGACATTGTTTTATATGAATACCGTACGAGAGCTATTATTTTATTTCTTACCCTTATTTCAATAGTGTTATAACTTAACGCGCCTGACATAGAGATGATGAGAGTGATCAGTCTGACTCATCCGATAACCATCTCTCCATATTGTTATGATATCTATTCATCTTATTTCATTATCTAGGGTGATGTATGGTTCTTAGAGGGATGCGCAAAGCCGGCCAATATAGTTCTTTGCGATCTCACAGGGTCGAGTACCATAGTAAATCCTGCAGACTACAGATTTTCAGAAAGTAGCGTGTAACTGTTTAGAAAACTTTGCCTTTCCCTACTACGTAAAAGCCCATAAGCTGCAAAAGTAGCGTAGCCGTGCTAAATATATGCTTGCAACAACGAATTAGCTGCAGTTATTTTAAACCATCATCATGTAATATTACTTTAATGAAAATGTGCTGGCGGCGAACTATAAGACCAGCCAGATCCAGTCATTGCTGTCTTATTGGGCACACTGTAGCTGTCAAAATGCCAATTTCAACCACTTCCTATACAATTGCACCCACTATTGCTTTACACTCAATTTCTACACTGTGGCGCTTCTCGAACATTCTTCCTTGAGTGAAACAATATTAACGAGATCTTAATTCTCTGCGCTGTCGGCGCATGTATTTGTTTGATATATTGCATCAGTTACACTCACCTTTCGCGCAGTGACTCTGAGACCATATGAGTTTGCTTAGTAATATACTTTTTTCCAAAAGCGCTCCATCCTTAAATGCTGATATTGTAGATGCATATCCTAAATCAATCTTCCTATACATTCAGTAGATAGTTGTGCGCGTTGCCTAAAAATAATAAAGTCTGTGTAATCTCTGCGTTCGAAACGTTATGAAATAGTTGCAGCCGCCGGACTATTCTGAATGATTGCTTTAATTCTTATCGGGCTACAGCTAATTTGTCGTAATAATAGCTATAGATGTCAATAGCTGCACTATATCCATTTTCTTCAATAAAAGTCAGTTGATGCAAATACTACTAATGTCCGCTACCTTTTGCTGCTGAATAGTTATTCACAGTTAGTTCCTAACACCTAATGATGCTTAACGAGATGTGAGTTTCTACTCGACGAGTGAACTTAAATAAATTAATGTATTAAACTTCTGCACTTTATTATATATATATATTAATATTTATTAACGGAATTAATGTATACCTAAAAAATATTTAGTTTACTAGAAAATTTTCTGGGGGCACTATAATGGCCCCCCTATAGCACCACTCAAATACGAACCACTTATTGTAATATATATATTATATATTAATATATAATATAATAGTATATTATAATATAATATATATATATAGATTATTATAACTGATTATAATTATAATATATATATATATATTAATATATTTCATATATATATTAATTATAAATATATTAATATTATTATATATATATATATATAATTAATTAATAGTCTTCTACTGTCTACTCCCCAGGAAAGTCATGATTCATTTCAGAAAATAAACCATACGACTCTAGCCAGTTGACAGAAACTAAGTAGACTCCAGCTGGAGTAAGTCCCACTACGCCTCTAATTCCCTTATCAGACCTTCTCTCACTGTATTTCTATGATATATATTAATTATAATTATAATATAATATAATATTATCATATTATATATAATATATATATTATATATATATAATATATATATATATAATAATATATATATTAATATATATATTATATATTAACTTAATAATTATATAATTATATAATATATATATTATTAATATAATATATATACATATAAATATATATTATTAATATATATAATATATATATAATTAATATATATATTATATATAATATATTAATAAATTATTAAATATATATATATATATTATATTAATATATTAATAATTATATATATATATATATATATATATATATTATATTAATAAATATATTATATAATAATAATAAATAATATAATTATATATTATAATAATATATATATAATATATAATATATTATCAATAAAGAAAAATCTTTATCGGAGCTGAAAAGTTTGTTAATGATTATTAATCATTAGCATGGTAAAAAAAGTAAATAAAAAGTGTTATCCAATAACTAGGAAAGTTTACCTCTATTACCTAGGCAATCTTCATGCTAAATAAGTCTTATAAAATATTAGTGTTTTTAAATTTTACTTATGTAACATTATAATACGTTTCTCTTGTAATATTTATAAAAGTACAATTATATATAGTAGAGGATATACTCTTGTCTACACAACACACAAAGAACATATACATTAAAAAATTACCCTGAAAACAAAAATAAGCACATTTTGTATCCTTATTCAAAAACCATCTTCCTCCAAATCTTCACAGGATTTCTATTTCCTCCGTAACAAAATGACGACTATAGGCATTCGCTCGATTCACGGTTAATTAATTGTCATAAAATCTAATTTTAAACTCATGTTTTATATGAAAATACGTATTTAGATGGACTGTACTCTATTTAAATTGTCAATCTCCTTTAAAGAAAATTTACAGAAATTTTATAAAGTGTTAAAGCTTTTTAGTATTGAAAAATATGACTTAGTATAAGTATTCAAATATATCTAGCATCTAAGATTATATTTTTACATTCCTACAGCCACAAAACATATATCTGCTGAGAATAAATAAATCGAATTTAGATATATCATAATATGTATTAATTATTAGCGTATGATGTTAAAAAGCAAAAAACTTCCCATTTTACCTAAAGTATATAATAGGAATAAATTTATTTCCATATTCCCACTACATAAAAAATGAGTATTACGAAATTTAAATATGGTATACCAATATATTAGTACATTTCAATTAACTCGTCTTGTAACAATGTAACAGGAAATAATTCGTATTATGAGATATAATAAATAATTAACATAATAGCGTTAATTTATATATAATAGTTAATTATGTCAGATCAAATAAAATTTTAGTCCTTGATTCAAAGGCATATAAAATTTACTAATATAAAATATATATAATTAAATATAGTGAATAGTATATATATAGTAACTGATAGTAGAAAGCATAGATAATAGTAGATAGTAGCAAATAATATATCATATTATTATATATTATATATTAATATTATAATTATATATTAATTAATATATTTATTTAACTTTATTATATATATTATATAATTATTATTATAATTATATTATTATTTATATATTAATTATTATTATTTATATATAATATAATATTAATTATATATTATTTAATTATATTATTAATTATATTATTTATTTCATATAATAATAATTAAATTAAATAATAATAATAATAAAATAATAAATAATAATAATAATAATAAACAATAATAATTTAAATAATATTAAAATATAATAATAAAAATAATTAATAATATATATATAATATAATATATAATAATAATAAATATAAATAATTAATAATAATAATATAATAAGATAATTAATAATTAATAACTAAATAATTAATCAGTAAATATAATAAAAATTAAATTAATAATAAATTAAATAATAATATAAATAAAATAATAAATAATAAATAATATATTAATAATATAATAATTAATAAATTAAATTAAATAATAATAATAATATAATCATTAATATCAATAAATTATACATATAATTTAATATAATAAAATCAAATAATAGATAATAATATAAATAATAATAATAATAATAATTAATAATTAAATAAAATAATAATAGTAATAAAATAAACCTCATAATTATAATAATAATAACAAAATAAATAATTAAATAATAAATATAATTAAATTAAATAATATATATCTAAAACCAAAATACAGAAAATATTTTATTCTGTCAGACATATTACAAATTACACTCATTACTAGCATAAAATAATAAACATATTAAAATATTAGATGCATAAAGAGAAATGGTTTGACTCAGTTACATATTTCTATCCAGTTATGAGAGCACATTGGATATATATATATATAAGTATAATTTATACTTTTGTTTCTATATTGAATTTTAATATTTGAAATAGAAGATATCATATCAACTAATATAATATATGAGTTTACTATATAATATATCTACAAATATAATTTAAATCCTAAAAGGCTAGTCATATATTCTAAATAATATAATTAAAATGTAAAGAAGTTTAAATAATATATAAATAAATTAAATTAATAATAAAAATAATAATAAATAATAATAATAAATAATAATAATAATATATAAATTAATAATTAATAATAATAATATAATAATAATTTATAATAAATAATGAGTAATAACTTTATGAAATATATAATGATTAATTATAGTAGTATTGGATGAGAATAATTGCGTAGTTTACTGGGACCCCGCAGAATACTAGTAAAATTTGCTCTACTCTATTTTGCCTTTGAACCTTTATTTTAGCCTATGACCATTATTTTATGTCACTTGACCTTTATTACGTACCAATCCCTTTAGTTACTTTCCATTGGGTCATTTTTATTGGCCCACCGTATTTTTTTAGGCTAACCCTAATTTTGGCAATACCCATAATTTATTGGGCAACCTCATAATTTATAGGCAAAACCCAATATTTTCTTAGCGCCCTTCATCGTAAAAATAGGGGCGGTCTATTACAATATCTTTTCTTGTCTTATGTCAACCGTATTAGGGATTAATGAAACTGCACGTACCCTACACAACTTTTTTTACGACCTATATTGTTGAGTCATTTTTTTAACGTCCCACGTAGTGCAATTATTTGGTCTTTTTCTTTATGGTTAGGACTTAGCCGCTTTTTATTGTGTATGTCTTAACCTTATCGTTAGTTTCTGTAAATTTTCCCGCACCCATCTAGGTAGCTACCGAGTCAAGTCCTCGCCGTCGTTTTTCCTGCCGCCTTTTGTCAGAAGTCGCTCCCGCTATTGGCGCGATTCTCACTCCCTCTGAAGCGTTTAGTTTTCATCTATTCGCTGTCTGTAGTTTGACAATCCCTCTTTTTAGTGTGTTTACAACATCCCGACCTATCATCTCTTCCAATTTTTTCGTGTTCGGACCACCCAAATTACTGCAGCGCTACACTATACCCAACACTACAGCACACACAACACACCACACACACTACACCTAACATCTACACTATCCTAATGCGTCCAAATAATGAGGTGGTCAAAGACTCTAACGTATTTTCTCCACCGTCTCCTTATTCCAATTCTTGTCGTTACTACTCTCCAAAGTCCTTAATTGTCGCTGCTTCACAGCTTCGAGGTGTGTCCATTCGAATCATAGTTTTTCATATTATAGAACTCACCTTGCTTACCTCTAGGACAATTCCCTGTACCTTTATATACCCACCCCGCAGCGCTACAGAATTAGAGAATACATCTAATTTAATTCCAAGTACTATAAAATGCCAAAGTCCGCGGCTTCCCAAATAAATAAATTATAATAATATACTAATAATAAATTTATATATAATAAATAATATATATAAATTTATTTAATAATAACTAAATTATATTAATAATTTTAATAATTAATATAATATATAAATAATAATAATATATTAATAATAATATATATATATATTAATTATAATATATTATATAATATATATATATATTTATAATATATAATAATATTATTATAATAAATTATATTATAAGAATATATATATTTTAACTATATATATATATTATAATTATTATATATAATTATTAATTTATATTATATTATAATATATATTACTATTTAATTATATTAATATTATAATTTAAATTATATTAGAGAGATAGAAGAGATTAGATAGAGACATTTTATGTATGCTATGTGCCGAGCTGTCATTTCATTCGATTGGCTATTAGCTTGCTATCATCATCCTAGCTCTGTTAATAATACGTAAATTTTATTTGAGAGTCATATAAATTTTATTTTAATTATTTTTAATTATTTAATAAATTATATTTAAATATTACGTATTTATTATGTGCTTTCTATTGTAATATTTATAATATATATTATTATATAAATTTAGATAAAATATATATATATTAGTTATATATATATTTATATTTATAATATTATATAATAGTATATTTTTCCTGAAGATGGGTAAAACACTAATGATACTTTAGTTTTTCTACACGAATAACGTATTGTATTATTTAAAATAGTTTTTATAAATAATTTTATATATTATGGTGCTCCTTAAATTATTATTAAAATGTTACTTACCACCAAAATATAAAATTAATGAAAGTTCCGGAAACAAACGATTAAATACGAAAAGATATGAGCCATTACCCATATAACATAATCCTATCCTATATAATACTGGAGTAAACGTGTTAACAACTAATACCATCGAAGAGCTTCTATAAGTTGTATATTTAACTAATTCCTTCATACACAATAATAGCAAGGCTCCCTAATGATAGTATATTATACTATATATAGAGAGAGAGAGAGAGAGAGAGAGAGAGAGAGAGACAATTTCTTTATATCAACAATGCACATTTTCATTTATAAAATAGAATTATTTACACTTTTAGTCCTATTTGAGATACCGAAAAATTTATTTGAATCATTCTTTTTTTAAAATATAATATATTAATTATATTGATTATTAATTTATTTTACGTATTTTCATAATTCTAAAAATTATATTTGTACGTGATTATTCTCTTATTTTGGTATAAGGGTTTCGTGTTGAGCGAACTATCAAGTGGGTTGTTACGACCCAAACATGCCTATATCCACTACAAGGTCCCACTATAGTTGTAACGCAAACATCTCAATATTGACTATTCAACAATATAAATTAATGAATATCCGTTATAAGAGTAAAATAATCGTTTAAATATCTATCGACCCAATATATCATAATTATACAACTTTGCCTATTATAGATATTGTCTATAAGAAAATTATGTTACTATCTAAATAATTAAGTTTTTATTATATTTATAGAGTATTATTGAAAATATATCTATTATTATATATATACATATATATATAATATAATATAATAAATAATAAATATATATATATATAATATATATAGTATATATATTTATATTTATATTATATATATATATATATAATCACCACTACACACACACCACCCACACACACCACACACACACACACACACCACACACACACACATCACACACACACACACACACCACACACACACACACACACACACAACACACAACACACAACAACACACATACACACATACACACACACACACACACACCACAACACACACACACACACACCACACACAAACACACGGAAATACTGCGCCTGCGGCGACACGCGGGCGGGCGGGGACGCGCGGACGCACCAGCGGGTGCGGGTTGGCTGCCTTTGCGGGTAGGGCTCATGCTGAGCCCTGGTGGATAGCTTATGGAACTAGGGGAAAACTACTCCGACCAATCACAAGTAAGGGAAAACGTATGCCTTCTTAACTGCTTAAAGGATCTTACCGTCCCAGCATGTTTCAGTTTGAATTATATTTATAAAAATAATAATAACAATGATTCTTGATTCTTGTCTATACTGTGACCTGGTATTAGGATTAATTTAGCCCGTCTACAAAAAGACTATCCTAAATTTAGGCCTAAGTTTTAAACCTAACGTAGTTATTGCACCACATCTTAGGGAGAAAAGGTCATTTGAAATATATTTTGACCTGGAATTAGGCTTAAAATCGCCCGGTTACAAAAGGATTATCCTAAATAGGCCTAAAGTAGTTATTTTCAACACATTTTACAGAGAGAGGTCAGTTCGTATCTGTAAGGGTGCCAGTTGTTGTGTTTTCTCGTGATGAATTGTCAAATGTACATAATAATAATAATAATATAAAAAAAACCTAAATTATTTAAAAAACTTTTGAAATATTTTTAGTTAAATCGAGTGAAATTCAAATGTAAGTGAATAATTGTTATTTTATAAAAAACTTTAGAAGATTTTAATAAAATACATTTATGTTAGCAACAAAAAGAGCTGATCCAGTTATTTTTTTACTAATTACAAGGATAAAGATGATAGTAAAGCAGAAGTCATAGAACAAAAACGTGCAAGCTTGAATTGTAGAGAGGCTAGGGCTGGCTTACTGATTTACTGATTATTGCTTTAAGGTACGTAAAATATATGTTTTTATTAAAAAATTCATAAATTTTAGTAAAAGTTATTTTAAGAACTTTGATAGTTATAAAATTTATAAACAAAGAAGTTATAACAGTTAATAATAAATTCTTTGTTCAAAGATAATGATTGATTTATTATAAATTTAAGAAACTTTGAATAATTTTAGTTATATTTGAATGAGTAATAAAATGTAGTGTTTTAATTAAAACAAAATGGTGTCTATGGGTAAAATGTGTCATCGGGAATTTGGGCTTAACTGTCGTAGTCTATCTCTCTAAAAGTGTAAGTGGTGGTGTTGTGGTTGGTGTGTGTGTGTGTGTGTGTGTTGTGTGTGTGTGTGTCGTGTGTTGTGGGCTGTGTGTTTAAGTGTAAATGTAAGTGTCTATGGGTAAATGAAGTGTCATAGTGAATGTGTGGATAGTGTCATAGTGAATTTGTGTGTAAAGTGTAAGTTGTGTGTGTGTGTCTGTGTGTGTGTGTGTGTGTGTGTGTTGTGTGTGTGTGTAGGTGTTGTGTGTTCTAAAATAATAATAACAATAGCATGAAGTAAATAACACTAAGTATAATAAAAATAATAATAAAATAATAAAAATAATAAAATAATAAAAATAATAATAAAAATAAATAAAAATAAAAATAAAATAAATAAAAAGTATTAAAACAAAATAAAAAAACATAATGTTAATAAATATATGAGTTAAAGCAGTAAAGCAGAAAGTTAAAGCAGTAAAGCAGAAAGTTAAAGCAGTAAAGCAGAAAGTTAAAGCAGTAAAGCAGAAAGTTAAAGCAGTAAAGCAGTAAAACAAAAGCATACTAATCCCCTTGTTGTTATGTATTTGCCTTATTGTTTTACTGCTTTACTGCCTTTAGGTGTTTGTAATGTATGTGAGTTAAAGCAGAAAGCAGTGAGTTAAAGCAGTAAAGCAGAAAGTTTAAACAGTAAAGCAGAAAGTTAAAGGCAGTAAAGCAGGTAAAACAAAAGCATACAATCCCCCCTAGTGTTAGGTAAACACCTCTATTGTTTTACTGCTTACTGCTTTAAGGTATGTAATGTATGTGGGTTAAAGCAATAAATATGTGAGTTAAAGCAGTAAAGCAGAAAGTTAAAGCAGTAAAGCAGTAAAACAAAAGCATACTAATCCCCCTAGGTGTTAGGTAACACCTCTATTGATTTACTGATTTACTGCTTTAAGGTATGTAATGTTAATGTTTTTAATAAAATTTCGTACAATTGTAGTAAAATAAAATGTTTATATATCAGACACTCTGGTTTTTTTCTTCTTACATACAATTTTTAAAAATTATAAATTAAAAGTATTAAGTAAAAATATAAAAGATGTCAGTAATGAGGTAAAGTTTTTAGGATCGCAAATGTTTTAATAAAATTGTTTAATATGAAAATAAAAATGAATGGACTCATAGTATATTTGAAAAGAGATTCTTTGAATAGTTTACAATGATATCATATTTTTTGTTCGCTCGGGGGTCGCACCTGCGGGTACGGTGTTCGACTGACTTTGTGCGGAGGGCACATGCGGCGCCCTGGTGATCAGCTTATAACATAGGGTAGACATTAATATTAACTCTGTTCTTATTGAATCATCAAAGGCTAGAAAAGGCTAGAAAAGGAAACATCCTAGCAACTTATCAATAACACACTCGAATCCATTCATACACTAAACATAGGGGTAGCTCATATTAGTGTTATTTCTATGATCAGGTAGGCTAGAAAAGCTAACTCATACTAGGGCGCATCCTAGAAACTTGTAATATACACCATTCTATCCTCATACTAATAAATAGAGACCATCAAATTAGGGTCTATTTAGAGTTAGGGGCTGGACCATCAATAAATCTGAGCTATCAAAGATGAAGCGAAAAAGATGACTTCATCAAAGATGAATCATTTTAAAATATTTTAAAAAGGGGAGGGTTTTTATCAAAGCTGGATTCACAAGAATGAACATCAAAGCTGAACATCAAACCTACAAGAGGTCAAAAAGCTTACAAGACCAAAATTGCACCCTGAATACAAAAAGTTGACCGAAAAATTCGAGATTCTCAAAATTCCCTGGAGGAAGACCAACGAGATTAACGATCTCTTCTTAACGGATATCTCATTATTAGGTATTTTAAATATGAAACCTTTGTATAGGTTGCTATTAAATAATCTTTTAGTGAATAGTTTAAACCTTATAAATTTGGGGATAACCTGGGAAGCCTTGCATGTGCTGAGGAAGAGTAAATCCAACTTGAGCTTCTTCGATGGGTTGTACAAGTTCTCCAGTTTTAGGATGGATTGTATGGAAGCTTGGCCATATCCCTGATGATTTAATATATTAAATCCCTGTGTAAGAAAGCTTTTGATAAGGTTCCTCCACATAAGGCTGATTCAAATAGTTATTGCTAATGTGTATAGAAGGAAGTAGTAACATGGTATGGATTAAGTGGTTGTTGAAAGAAAAAACAGTGTATACTGCTAAGATGGCAATAAGCATTAGTATGCATAGGGAATATAAATAAATAAAAATAATGAATAAAATAGTAGATTGTTGTCCTATAATGATACTGGGTTCAGTGACTGGGGTACTTATTGTCTACTCATAAATATTAATATTGATTATTATAGTAACTAAGAAATTATAATAGTAATGAGATTTACTAGGTTACTTACTTGGTGATTACTGGTGTGTTTAATGGTTACATTCAGACTAGTCGTTTGTATCTACCCTTGTAACATTGATTTATTTACTTGATCTCGTTTGCTTCTTATTCATATTATTGTCACATTTTAATATTATTATATTCACTTGCAATTTTTATTTCTTTTGAACAATAATATTTCAATGATGAAAAAATAGTAGAATAATTGATATCAGATATATAAATTATTTTATTAACCAGTTTTTTTATTATGATCATTAAATCTTATTTTAATTTTCACCTAGTTACCTATGAGATTTTTATGTATGTTGTTAACCTAAAGCATTTTGTCTATTTTAGAAGGGGAACCCATTTTCTCTAATGCTAAGAATTGTTTTTATAAATAACTGAAACTTGAGACTCCAGTTTCACCAGTGTCTTTTTGAAGCATACTTCTGGCATACAGGTACTGCGGGCATTTCATAAGAAAATGCTCCACTGTTTCATTGGGTGTGAAAAAGTGGGCATAAGGGTGAAATTTAATTTTTTATCTTTAATGTTATAGATATGATACATATTAAATTTTGTATTGTACCTAATATGCGCTGCGTATTAATAATTTAGCCTGTATATTATAGTTTACTTATTCTCTGTAAGGTTACATAATAGATTTTATATTTTCCATAATATTATGTTTGATAGTATTTGAAAAATTTTTGGCCTTATGGTTTTTGGTGGAAAAACTTTCCCAGAAAATACTCAATGTTTCCTCTTTTTTTTTGGTTGGGGGTGAGGTTATATTATTTATTGTATTATACTTTTATTTTAATTTTATTTTATATATATAGACTATTATTTTTATATATTTGTTTTAATTCCCTCTTATATTATTCCCCTACCTCCAATAGAGGGAATAATTGACATAAAATTCCCCTAAATTTATATTATATTTTATTTCATTTATATAGTACTACTAATACTACTATTAGGTAGTAAGTACCTACTGCATCACTATCTTACCTATATATTAAATAATTATTTCCTTGAATATATACCCTATACACGTGATGGGATAAATAAAAATTTATAATTATTACTTCATTAATATTCACAATAAATAAAATGAACAATATTATATATATATAAATATACATATATAGTATATATATATATAATCCCATTCCTTTATTGTTTGTGAAAACTATTTATTCTCGAGTCTTAGGTCCAATTATTAATTATACGAATACAAGTCAATAGTTGGATTTATTATGTAATCCATATTTTTTATTTTCTTTTGCTTTTAAAATAGTGTAGTGGATTTGGAGGCCCTTATTCAAGAGAAGGTCCCCCAGTACCAAGAATGAAAAATAACCCATATTTTTTGATAAGTGAGGGTGTAAAGGTGAAAATTTATAAGCTATAATGGATAAAGGTTAAAGTCACCTTTTTGGTGAGTATTAAAAATTTTGCTACCCCCAATAGCCTTATATCTGCAAATAATATATATAATAGATATAATATTTTTTTACCTTTCATGGTAAACTTTGCCTCAAAATAGTTTATTGTTGAAAAATATATGATCAATTTTTCCTGTTCAGAGATGAACTTTCACGGTTAAAATATATTATATATTTATATTGCTATTGCTAATACTTATTTTAGTATTTAAGTTTTATATTATATTTGGTAATGTTATATTTTTTATCTAAAAGAGATTTAATTAGTTGGGTAATTTTTTTTGAAGGAATGAATATATTATTTTTTTTATTTATTTTTTGGGAGGAACAGATAATTTATTTTCCTTAAATTATTAATAAACTCACATATATAAGCTCTATTATTATTGTTGATATTCATTTTTAATTGGTTTTTTTAAAGCATAAATATTCCAAATTTACTCGAGTTTATTAAATGGTGTATACTCTATTTTGAAAAAAATATATTGAATCTACTGGTATATTCTTATTGGTATCAGTGGGTGAGGTTTAAAGAATATATTCCTTTATAATATTTCCACAATATTCCCCATTATTTAGAATTAGCGTAGTATAGGTACAATTTATTTATTAGTAACTCCTCTCCCTGAGCCAGAAAATAATAGTCCATATACTAAAAAAAGGAATTATGATTTAAATAACAGCAGGAAATATAATTGTAAATGAAAATAGAGACAGCCATGCCCAATACATATAAAATAAAAAGATAAAATAAAAGGTTAATATATATATATATAATGGTGGTTAGGGGAAAATTTTTTATAATTATTATATATCTCACGGCAATAATTTTATTCATTTGGTAATTACGTTTATGGTTTTATAATAATTGAGGATCCTATTTAATTTTAACTAGTATAAAGGCATGTATTACATATAACTCATTCTTTTTAACTAGATAACTTATTTTTTTATTATGGTAACTCACAGTAATTGAGTCCCATAGGAATAAATATCACCTACAAAATGAATACTTGAAATAAAATTAGCAATACTATATCTAATAAAGAGTTTCTCTTAGATAGATAATGAAAAGTATGGTGGTAAAATATATATGAAAGGTTTTAGAATATTATTATTGTTTAGATAAATTATATTTTATAGTGAATATAGTTAGGGTGACCAATAAATATAATTTTTTAATTTTAAAAAATATGAATGGTTTAATTAATTATTGGGCCTCACTCACCACAATGCTACATGTTATTATTTTAAAATATAAATTAGTCAGATCTTATATTTCTCAAATGGCAATTTTTACAATAATTTCGAGTACCGCCCAGCGAAACAACATCAATCAAATATCTTGGGAATAAAAGGAAGTTTATTTATTTTATAAAACCCAATAATACCTTAATATAATAAAATGGTAGGTGAGATAAACATAATTTTAATGAAATAATATATTATTTTTAATGATTATTTCAATATTTTTATGTTATTAATGTTTTTTTATATTATTAATGAATAAACCTACTACTTATAGGGTGGCCAAGGTGAACCTAGTATTTTATATGTTGACTAATAGTTAACTCCAAATCCAATGTTAAATATATAAATGATAAAGCCATTAGATGTTTTTTTTTAAAATAATCAACAATTAAGAACTCACAATGCCGCACGTTCGACAAATTTTGATTGAAAATAATAGACAATTGAACTACCTTGTCATCAAGAAATCTAGCCATTGATAGGCAGAAAAATTAAAAATTTTAATTAGCAAGGAATAGGCAGTTAGCGCGCTGATAATCATATGAATCTGTCCATGGAGTTATTATACTATCAATTTAAGGAACAACATATATGGTTAAATCTAGCTTCATATGAATGCAATTGATGTAAAAATAATTATTTTGATAGTAAGTTCAAAAGATAAGGAAATGTGATCTACCCATATACAAATATACCATTTTATTATTCAATGCTTTTAAATTATTATATGGCTTTTTTCCACGATTAGTATATTATTTACTGAGAAAGTGATATAGATTATAATAAGTTGGGTAGGTACTATTAATAGTTTTATTTCCACCTTTGTTTAATATGCAAATAAAATTAGTTAAAATAAGAAACTACTTACAGATAAAGAGTGAGAAGTTTGGTGAATAATGTAATAAGATAATAAAAGTTTATTAGATCAATTTTTTGACTACCAAGTTAATGCATTTGTCCACTAGGCCTACTGATTGGTTATATATAATATATTTTGGTTAAAAAGAATATATTACATGGATAATAGAAGGGCTATGGTAATACCTAAGCTTAATTTAGCATATAAGTAGCCCACTTGTGCGTTATAATTTTTTTAGAATTTTATTTATTATTTCAAGCGATTCTATACATTTATATTGTGGAGGTAAACCCTAGATGATCTATTTAGGAAATTGGTCTCAAATATGTTGTGTGACACTCACCTACTATTTATATATAGAATAATGTAGTAAAGAGTATATGCAATTATTTATTTTTGGGAAATCAATTATAATAGGACCCAGTTTTTTTATATTAGCTACTTAAT
>JABUQX010070447.1:0-18786 GCA_015478945.1 Trachelipus rathkii | reverse complement strand
GAACGGACAAATAGTCAAAAAGACCATGTCCGAACGGACAAATATGTTCAAAAAATTCCAAATGTCCGAACGGACAAAAATAGTTCAAAGACAAATGTCCGACGGACAAACAGTTCAAAGGACCAAATTTCCGAACGGACAAATAATTCAAAAAGACCATGTCCAACGGACAAATAGTTCACAAAGGACTAAATGTCTGAACGGGCAAAGAGTTCAAAAAGACGAAATTTCCAAACGGACAAATAGTTAAAAAAGTCCAAATGTCCGGACGGACAATAGTTCAAAAAGAACAAATGTCCGAACGGAAAATAGTTCAAAAGACAAATGTACGAACGGACAAAATAGTTCAAAAGACCAAATGTCGAACGGACAATAGTTCAAAAATACCAAATGTCCGAACGACAAATAGTTCAAAAAGACTAAATGCGAACGGACAAATAGTTCAAAAGAACAAATTTCCGAAAAGAAAATAGTTCAACAAGAACAAATGTCTGAACGGACAAATAGTTCAAAAAAGAACAAATGTTCATAAGGACAAATAGTTCAAAAAGACAAATGTCCGCAAACAAGACAAACAGTTCAAAAGGACCAAATGTCCGAACGGACAAACAGTTCAAAAAGACCAAATTTTCTGAACGGACAAACAGTTTAAAAAGACCAAATTTTCGAACGACAAATGTTCCAAAAAGACCAAAATGTCCGAACGGACAAATGTTCAAAAGACCAAATGTCCGAACGGACAAAAATAGTTCAAAAAGACCAAATGTCCGAACGGACAAATAGTTCAAAAAGACCAAATGTCCGAACGGACAAACAGTTCAAAAAGACCAAATTTCTGAACGGACAAACAGTTCAAAAGGACAAAATTTTCGAACGGACAAATAGTTCAAAAAGACCAAATGTCCGAACGGACAAATAGGTCAAAGACCAAATGTCCGAACGACAAATAGTTCAAA
This sequence comes from Trachelipus rathkii, assembly GCA_015478945.1. Lineage (NCBI taxonomy): Eukaryota > Metazoa > Arthropoda > Malacostraca > Isopoda > Trachelipodidae > Trachelipus > Trachelipus rathkii. The sequence goes on along the minus strand of JABUQX010070447.1, from coordinate 17,830 downwards.
AAGACCACAATGTCTGAACGGACAAATAGTCCAAAAAGACCGAAATTGTAGAACCGGGAACAAAATTTTCAAAAAAGACGGCAAATTCAAACGGAAAAATTAGTCATAAAAGACCAAAATTTCCGAACATAAAAAAACAGTTCAAAAAGACCCAAATTTCCGAACGGAAATATTTAGTTCAAAAAAAACCAAATGTCCGAACGGACAATAGTTAAAAAGACCAAATGTCCGAACGGACAAATAGTTCAAAAAGACCAAATGTCCGAACGGACAAATAGTTCAAAAAGACGAAATGTCCGAACGGACAAATATTTCAAAAAGACCAAATGTCCAATGACGTACAATAGTCATTAAAGACAAATGTGCCGACGCAAATAGGTTCAAAAAAGACCAAATGTCGGAACGGACAATAGTCAAAAAGACGAAATGCCAACGGACAAATAGTTCAAAAAAGACCAAATGTTCCGAACGGACATAGTTCAAAAAGACCAAATGTCCGAACGGACAAACAGTTCAAAAAGACCAAATGTCCGAACGGACAAACAGTTCAAAAAGACCAAATTTCCGAACGGACAAATAGTTCAAAAAGACCAAATGTCCGAACGGACAAATAGTTCAAAAAGACCAAATTGTCGAACATAAAACAGTTCAAAAAAGACCCCAAATCGAACGGAAAATATAGTTCAAAAAAAGGACAAATGGTCCGAACGGACATAATTAGTTTCAAAAAGGACCAAATGTCCGAAACGGACAAATATTTAAAAAGACGAAATGTCCGAACGAACAAATATTTCAAAAAGACGAAATATCCGAACGGACAAATATTCAAAAAGGCTAAATGCCCAAACAGACCAAATAGTTCAAAAAGACCAAATTTCCGAACGAACAAATAGTTCAAAAAGACCAAATGTCCGAACGGACAAACAGTTCAAAAAGACCAAATGTCCGAACGGACAAATAGTTCAAAAAGACCAAATGTCGAACGGGACAAACAGGTTTCAAAAAACGGAAATGTCCGAAACGGACAAATTAGTTCAAAAAAACCCAAAGCCCGAACAGACAAATTAGTTCAAAAAGACCAAATTTCCGAACCTACAAAATTGGTCAAAAAGGACCAAATGTCCGACCGGACAAACATTTCAAAAAGACCCAAATGTCCGACGGACAAATAGTTCAAAAAAGACCAAATGTTCCGAACGGACAAACAGTTCAAAAAGACGAAAGTCCGAACGGACAAATAGTTCAAAAGACAAATGTCCGAACATAAAAACAGTTCAAAAAGACCAAATGTTTCCGAACGGACAAATAGCTCAAAAAGACCAAATGTCCGAACGACAAATAGCTAAACAAGACCAAATGTCCGAACAAACAAACAAATAGTTCAAAAGACCAAATGTCCAAATCGGACAAATAGTTCAAATAAGACAAATGCCGAACGGACAAATAGTTTCAAAAAATACCAAATGTCCGAACGAACAAATGGTTCAAAAAGGATAAATGTCCGAACGGACAAATAGTTCAAAAAGACGAAATGTCCGACGGACAAATAGTTTCAAAAAGACCCAATTTTTTTGTCCGGAACGGGACAAAAAAAATAGTTTCAAAAAGACCAAATGTAACAACGGACAAATAGTTCAAAAAGGACCAGATGTCCGAACGGACAAATAGTTCAAAAAAGACCAAATGTCCGAACGACAAATAGTTCAAAAAGACAAATGTTACGAACTGACAATTAGGTAAAAGACCAAATGTCCGAAAAGACAAATAGTTCAAAAAGACCAAATGTCCGACGGACAAATAGTTCAAAAAAGACCAAATGTCCGAACGACAAATAGTTCAAAAAGACAAATGTCCGAACGGGACCAAATAGTTTCAAAAAGACCAAATGTCCGAACGGACAGATAGTTCAAAAAGACCAAATATGTCCGAACGGACAAAATAGTTCAAAAAGACAAATGTCCGAACGGACAAAAAAGTTCAAAAAGACCAAATGTACGAACGGACAAATATTCCCAAAAGAATAAAATGGTACCGAAACGGACAATAGTTTCAAAAAGCCAAGGTCCGAACGGACAAAAGTTCAAAAAGACCAATGTCCGAACGGCAAATAGTTCAAAAAGACCAAAATGTCCGACGAACAAATAGTTCAAAAAGACCAAATGTCCGAACGGACAAAAAATTCAAAAAGACAAATGTCCAAACGGACAAATAATTCAAAAAGACCAATGTCCGAACGGACAAATAGTTCAAAAAGACAAATGTTCCGAACGGACAAATTAGTTTTCAAAAAGACCTAAATGTCCGACGGACCAAACATCAAAAGACAAATTTCCAAACGGACAAATAGTCAAAAAGACTAAATGTCCGAACGGACAAATAGTTCAAAAAGAACAAATGTCCGAACGGAAAAATAGTTCAAAAAGACCAAATGTCCGAACGGACAAATAGTTCAAAAAGACCAAATGTCCGAACTGACAAATATTTTAAAAAGACCAAATGTCCGAACGGACAAATAGTACAAAAAGACCAAATGCCGAACGGACAATAGTTCAAAAAAGACCATAATGTACGAACAGGAAAATAGTTCAAAAGACCCAAATGTCCGAACGGGCAAATAGGTTCAAAAATACCAAATGTCCGAACGGACAAATAGTTCAAAAAGACCAAATGGCCGACGGACAAATAGTCAAAAGGACGAAATGTCCGAACGGACAAATAGTTAAAAAAAAACCAAATGTCCGAACGGACAAATAGTTCAAAAAGACCAAATGTCCGAACGGACAAATAGTTCAAAAAGACCAAATGTCCGAACGGACAAATAGTTCAAAAAGACCAAATGTCCGAACGGACAAACAGTTCAAAAAGACCAAATTTCTGAACGGACAAATAGTTCAAAAAGACTAAATTTCGTCCGAACGGACAAATAGTTCAAAAGACCAATGTCCGAACGGACAAATAGTTCAAAAAGACCAAATGTCGAACGGACAAATGTCAAAAAGAACGAGAAACCAAAATAGTCGTGAACGGATCCAAAAAGTCAAAAAGACCAAATGTCCGAACGGACAATTAGTTAAAAAAGACCAAATGTCCGAACGGACAAAATAGTTCAAAAAGACCAAATAGTCCGACGGACAAATAGTTTCAAAAAGACGAAATGTAAGGAACGGACAAATATTTCAAAAAACAAATGTCCAAACGGACAAATAGTCAAAAGGACGAAATGTCCGAACCGAACGGACAAACAGTTCAAAAAGACCAAATTTTCGAACGGACAAATATCATTAAAGACCAAATTGTCCAAACGGACAAATAGTTCAAAAAAAGACCAAATTGTCACGAACAGACAAAATAGTTCCAAAACAAAGACACCAATTCTCAGAACGGACAAATAGTTCAAAAAAGACCAAATGTCCCGAACGAACAAATAGTTCAAAAAAGACCAAATGTCTTCAAACGGACAAATAGTTCAAAAGACAGTCCAAACCGAACTGACAAAGTCAAAAACCAAATGTGCCGTATATCGAACAATAGCAAAAAGACTAAAATCAACGGTAACAAATATGAGTTCAAAAAGACGAAATTGTCGCAACGGACAAATAGTTCAAAAAGACCAAATGTCCGAACGGACAAATAGTTCAAAAAGACCAAATGTACGAACGGACAAATAGTTCAAAAAGACCAAATGTCCGAACGGACAAATAGTTCAAAAAGACCAAATGTCCAAACGGACAAATAGTTCAAAAGAACAAATGTCCGAACGGAAAATAGTTCATAAAGACCAAAATGTCCGAACAGACAAATTAGGGTCAAAAAGGACCAAATGTCCGAACGGACAAAATAGTTCAAAAAAGACCAAATGTCCGAACGGACAAATAGTTCAAAAAGACCAAATTTCCGAACGGACAAATAGTCAAAAAGACCAATGTCCGAACGGACAAATAGTTCAAAAAGACCAAATTTCCGAACGGACAAAAAGTTTAAAAAGACCAAATTTCCGAACGGACAAATAGTTCATAAAGACCAAATGTCCGAACGGACAAATAGTTCAAAAAGACCAAATGTCCGAACGGACAAATAGTTCAAAAAGACCAAATTTCAAAACGGACAAATAGTTCAAAAAGACCAAATGTCCGAACGGACAAACAGTTCAAAAAGACCAAATGTCTGAACGGACAAACAGTTCAAAAAGACCAAATTTCCGAACGGACAAATAGTTCAAAAAGACCAAATGTCCGATCGGACAAATAGTTCAAAAAGACCAAATGTCCGAACGGACAAATATTCTTAAAAGCCGCAAATGTCTCGACACGGACAAATAGTTTCAAAAAAGGAACCAAATAATCCAAACGGACAAATAGTTCAAAGAGACCAAATGTCCGAACGGACAAAGTTTCAAAAAAACCAAATTTCCCGAACGGACAAAATAGTTCAAAAAGACCAAATGTCGAACGGACAATATTTCAAAAAGACCAAATGTCCGAACGGACAAATAGTTCAAAAAGACCAAATGTCCGAACGGACAAATAGTTCAAAAAGACAAATGTCCGAACGGACAAATAGTTCAAAAAGACCAAATGTTCATAACGGACAAATAGTTCTAAAAGACCAAATGTCCGAACGGCAAAAAAGCTTTAAAAAAGACCAAAATTTCCGAACGGACAAATAGTTCATAAAGACCAAATGTCCGAAGACTGGACAATTGGTCAAAAAGGACCAAATGTCCGAAACGGACAAATAAGTTCAAAAAGACCCAAATGTCCGACTGGACAATTGGTCAAAAAGGACCAAATGTCCGAACGGACAAACAGTTCAAAAAGACCAAATGTCTGAAGGACAAATAGTTCAAAAAAGACCAAATGTCCGAACGACAAATAGTTAAAAAACAAATGTCCGAACGGACAAATAGTTCAAAAAGACCAAATGTCCGAACGGACAAATAGTTCTAAAAGACCAAATGTCCGAACGGACAAATAGTTCAAAAAGACCAAATATCCAAACGGAAAAATAGTTCAAAAAGACCAAATTTCCGACCGGATAAACAGTTCAAAAAGACCAAATTTCCGAACGGACAAATAGTTCATAAAGACCAAATGTCCCGAACGGACCAAACGGTTTCAAAAAGAACCAAATGGTCCAGAACGGACAAAACAGTTTCAAAAAGACCCACACAATGTTCCGAAACATAAAAACAGTCCAAAAGACCAAATTTCCGAACGCGACAAAATAGTTCCAAAAAAAAGACCATTATAGTCCGAACGGACAAACAGATTATCAAAAAACACAAATAGTCCGATACAAAAAACAACGCTTCAAAAAAGACCAAATTTCAGGAACGGACAAATAGTTCAAAAAGACCAAATGTCCGACGGACAAATAGGTCAAAAAAAGACCAAATGTCCGAACGGACAAACAGCTTCAAAAAGGACCAAATGTCGAACAAATTTAAAACAGTCCAAAAAGACCAAATTTCCGAACGGACAAATAGTTCAAAAAGACCATATGTCCGAACGGACAAACAGTTCAAAAAGACCAAATGTCCGAACATAAAAACAGTTCAAAAAGACCAAATTTCCGAACGGACAAATAGTTCAAAAAGACCAAATGTCCGAACGGACAAATAGTTCAAAAAGACCAAATGTCCGAACGGACAAATAGTTCAAAAAGACCAAATGTCCGAACGGACAAATAGTCAAAAAGACCAAATGTCCGACGGGCAAATAGTTCAAAATGGGACCAATGTCCGAATGCGAACAAATAGTTAAAAAAGACGAAATGTCCGAACGGACAAAATAGTTCAAAAAGACGAAATGTTTGAACGGACAAATAGTTCAAAAAGACGAAATGTCCGAACGGACAAATAGTTCAAAAAGACCAAATGTCCGAACGGACAAATAGTTCTAAAGCCCAAATGTCCAACGCGACAAATAGTTTCAAAAACACAAAATATACCAAACGGAAAAATAATTTCAAAAAAGACCAAATTTCCGACCGGATAAACAGTTCAAAAAAAACAAATGTCCGAACGGACAAATAGTTCAAAAAGACCAAATGTCCGAACGGACAAACAGTTCAAAAAGACCAAATGTCCGAACGGACAAATAGTTCAAAAAGACCAAATGTCCGAACATAAAAACAGTCCAAAAAGACCAAATTTCCGAACGGACAAATAGTTCAAAAAGACCATATGTCCGAACGGACAAACAGTTCAAAAAGACCAAATGTCCGAACATAAAAACAGTTCAAAAAGACCAAATTTCCGAACGGACAAATAGTTCAAAAAGACAAAATGTCCGAACGGACAAATAGTTCAAAAAGACCAAATGTCCGAACGGACAAATAATTCAAAAAGACCAATGTCCGAACGGACAAATAGTTAAAAAAAAACCAAATGTCCGAACGGACAAATAGTTCAAAAAGACCAAATGTCCGAACGAACAAATAGTTCAAAAAGACTAAATGTCCGAACGGACAAATAGTTCAAAAAGACGAAATGTCCGAACGGACAAATAGTTCAAAAAGACCAAATGTCCGAAACGGACAAATAGTTCAAAAAGACCAAATGTACGAACGGACAAATAGTTCAAAAAGCAAATGTCCGAACGGACAAATAGTTCAAAAAGACCAAATGTCGAACGGACAAATAGTCAAAAAGACCAAATGTCACGAACGGACAAATAGTTCAAAAAGACCAAATGTCCGAACGGACAATAGTCAAAAAGACGAAATGTCCCGAACGGACAAATAGTTCTAAAAGACCAAATGTCTGAACGGGACAAATAGTCAAAAGACCAAAATGTCCGAACGGACAGATAGTTCAAAAAGACCAAATGGCCGAACGGACAAATAGTTTCAAAAAGACCAAATGCCGAAACGGACAAATAGTTCAAAAAGGCGAAATGTCCGAAACGGACAAATAGATTCAAAAAGACCAAAATGTATGAACGGACAAACAGTTTAAAAAAAAGGACCAAATGTCCGAACGGACAAATAGTTCAAAAAGACCAAATGTCCGAACGGACAAATAGTTCAAAAAGACCAAATGTCCGAACGGACAAATAGTTCAAAAAGACCAAAGTACTATTTGTCCGTTCGGACATTTGGTCTTTTTGAACTATGGCCGTTCGAACAATTTGCGTACTTTTTGAACTATTTGGTCCGTTCGGACATTTGTCGTTCTTTTTGTTGAGTATTTGTCCGTTCGGACATTTAGGTCTTTTGAACTATTTGTCCGGTCGACATTTGGCTTTTTGAACTATTGTCCGTTCGAACATTTTGGTTCTTTTGAACTATTTGTCGTTCGGACATTTCGGTCTTTGTGAACTATTTGTCCGTTCAGACATTTGGTCTTTTTGAACTATTTGTCCGTTGGACATTTATCTTTTTGACCTATATTTGTCCGTTCGGGACATTTGCGTCTTTTTGAACTATTTGTTAGGTCAGAAATTGGTTTTTTTCTAAACTACTTTGCCGTTCGGACATTTAGGTCTATTTGAATTATTTGTCCGTTCGGACATTTGGTCTTTTTGAACTATTTGTCCGTTCGGACATTTGGTCTTTTTGAACTATTTGTCCGTTCGGACATTTGGTCTTTTTGAACTATTTGTCCGTTCAGACATTTGTTTTTGAACTATTTGTCCGTTCGGACATTTGGTCTTTGTCCGATTTGTCCTTTCGGACATTTGGTCTTTTTGAACTTCTTTCCGTTCGGACTTTGGTCTTTTGACACTATTTGTTCCGTTCGGACATTTTAGTCTTTTTGAACTATTTGTCGTTCGAACCATTTGGGTTCCTTTTTGAACATATTTGTCCCTTCGGCATTTTGGTCTTTTTTGACAGTATTTGTCCTGTTCGGACATTTGGTCTTTTTGAACTATTTGTCGGTTTCGAACATTTGGTCTTTTTGAAAACTATTTGTCCTTCGGACATTGGGTCTTTTTTGAACTATTTGCTCCGTTTCCAAACATATGGTCTTTTTGAACTATTTGTAAGGTCGGACATTTAGTCTTTTTGAACTTAATTTTCCGTTCGGAAATTGTCTTTTTGAACTATTGTTACGTATCGACATTTTTGGTCTTTTTGAACTATTTGTCCTCTTCGGACATTTCGTCTTTTGAACTGTTTTGTCCGTTCAGACATTGGTCTTTTTGAACTATTTGTCCGTTCGACCATTTGCGTCTTTTTGAACTATTTGCCGTTCGGACATTTTGGTCTTTTGAACTTATTTGGTCCGTTCGGACATTTGTTTTTTTTGAACTATTTGTCCATTCGGACATTTGGTCTTTTACTGAACCCGATTTGTCCGTTCGGACATTTGGTCTTTTTGAACTATTTGTCCGTTCGGACATTTGGTCTTTTTGAACTATTTGTCCGTTCGGACATTTGGTTCTTTTTGAACTATTTGTGTCCGTTCGGGCATTTGGTCTTTTTGAACTATTTGTCCGTTCGGACTTTTGTTCTTTTGAACTATTTCTCCGTTCGGACATTTGGTTCTTTTTGAACTATTTGTTCATCCGTTTGGACATTCCGTCTTTTTTGAACTATTTCTCCGTTCGGACATTTGGTCTTTTTGAACTATTGTTCCTTGACATTTAGTCTTTTTTGAACTATTTGTCCGTTCAGGACATTTGGTCTTTTTGAACTATTTGTTCCGTTCGACATTCGGTCGTTTGAACTTTTTGTCCGTTCGGACATTTTTTCTTTTTGAACTATTTGTCTGTTCGGATATTTCGTCTTTTTGAACTTATTTTATCCGTTTGGGACATTTGGTCTTTTTTTGAAACTATTTGCAAGTCGGACCATTTGGTCTTCTTTGAACTATTGGTCCTTTCGGACATTGGGTCTTTTTGAACTTTTTTTGTCTTTTGGACATTTGGTCTTTTTGAACTATTTGTACTTTCGGACATTTGGTCTTTATGAAATTATTTGTCCGTTCGGACATTTTGTCTTTTTGAACTATTTGTTACGTTCGGACATTTGGTCTTTTTGAACTATTTGTTCGTTTCGGAAATTTGATCTTTTTGAACTATTTGTCCGTTTCGGACATTTTGGTCTTTTTTGAATATTTGTCCATTCGGTCATTTGTCTTTTTTGAACTATTTTTCCGTTCCGACATTTGGTCTTTTGAACTATTTGTCCGTTCGGACATTTGGTCTTTTTGAACTATTTGTCCGTTCGGACATTTGGTCTTTTTGAACTATATGTCCTTTCGGACATTTGGTCTTTTTGAACTAATATGTCCTTTCGGACAATTGGTCTTTTTGAACTATTTGTCTGTTTCCAACATTTGGTCTTTTTGAACTATTGTCCGTTCGGACATTTGGGTTGTCTTTTTCAACTATTTGTCCGTTCGGACATTGGTCTTTTTTGAACTATTGTTCCGTTTTGGGGACATTTGGTCTTTTTGTATATTTGTCCGTTCGGACATTTGATCTTTTTTGAATTATTTGTCTGTTCGGACATTTGGTCTTTTTAACTATTTGTCGTTCGGACATTTGGTCTTTTTGAACTGTTTGTCCGTTCGGACATTTGGCTTCTTTTTTTTGAACTATTTTGTCCGTTCGGACATTTGGTTCTTTTTGAACTATTTGTCCGTTCGGACATTTGGATCTTTTTGAACATTTGTCCGTTCGGTCGAACATTTGGTCTTTTTTGAGCTATTTGTCCGTTCGGAAAATTGGGTCCTTTTGAATTATTTGTCCGTTCGACATTTGGTCTTTTTGAACTATTTTTGTTCTTCCGACATTTGGTACTTTTTGACACTATTTGTCCGTTCGGGAACATTTGGTCTTTTTTGAACTATTTGTCCGTTCGGAAATTTGGTCTTTTGACTTCTTGTCCGTTCGGATATTTGGTCTTTTTGAACTATTTGTCCGTTTGGACATTTGTTTTTTTTTACTATTTGTTCGTTCGGACATTTGGTCTTTTTGACTATTTGTCCGTTCGGACATTTGGTCTTTTTGAACTATTTGTCCGTTCGGACATTTGGTCTTTTTGAACTATTTGTACGTTCGGACATTTTGGTTCTTTTTGACAGACTATTTGTAAGTTCGGACATTTGCTCTTTTTGAACTATTTGTCCGTTCGGGACATTGTCTTTTGAAAAACTATTTGTCCGTTCGTTCATTTTGGTCTTTTAGCTATTTTCCGTTCGGACATTTGGTCTTTTTGAACTATTTGTCCGTTCGTTCGACATTTGGTCTTTTTGATCTATTTGTCCGTTCGGACATTCGGTCTTTTTGAACTATTTGTCGTTCGGACATTTTGGTCTTTTTTTGAACTTATTTGTCCGTTCGGACAATTTGGTCTTTTGAACTATTTGTCCGTTGGACATTTGGTCTTTTTGAACTATTTTGTCCGTTCTTGGATATTTTTTCTTTTTGAACTATTTTTCCGTTCGTACATTTGGTCTTTTTGAACTATTTTTCCGTTCGTACATTTGGTCTTTTTGAACTATTTTTCCGTTCGTACATTTGGTCTTTTTGAACTATTTTTCCGTTCGGACATTTGTTTTTTTTTACATTATTTTTCCGTTCGTACATTTGGTCTTTTTGAACTTGTCCTTTCGGACTTTGGTCTTTTTTTAAACTATGTACTTTCGATTATTTCGTCTTTTGAACTATTTGTCCGTTCGGACATTGGTCTTTTTGAACTATTTGTCCCGTTCGGACATTGATCTTTTTTAACTGTTGGTCTTTTTTTGAACTATTTCAAGTACGGACATTTGGTCTTTATGAACTATTGGGGTCCGTTTCGACATTTGGTCTTTTTGAACTTGTCTTTCGGACATTTGGTCTTTTTGAACTATTTGTCCGTTCGGACATTTGGTCTTTTTGAACTATTTGTCCGTTCGGACATTTGGTCTTTTTGAACTATTTGTCCGTTCGGACATTTGGTCTTTTGAACATTTGTCCGTTCGGACATTTGATCTTTTTGAACTATTTGTCCGTTCGGACATTTGGTCTTTTTTGAACTATTCGTCCCTTCGGACATTTGGTCTCTTGTTGAACTATTTGTACGTTCAGACATTTGGTCTTTTAACTATTTGTCCGTCGGACATTTGGTCTTTTGCGAACTGTTTGTCCGTTCGGACATTTGATCTTTTTAAACTATTTGTCCGTTCGGAACATTTGTCTTTTTGAACTATATGTCCTTTCGGAACATTTGGTCTTTTTGAACTATATGTCCTTTCGGACATTTGGTCTTTTTGAACTATTTGTCGGTTCGGGACATTTGGTTCTTTTTGAACTTATTTTCCGTTCGGACATTGTTTTTTTCAACTATTTGTACCGTTCGGACATGGTCTTTCTTGAACTTATTTGTCCTTCGGGACATTTGGTCTTTTTGAACTATTTGTCGTTCGGACATTTGGTCTTTTTGAAATATTTTGTTATTTCGGACATTTGGTCTTTTTTAACATTTGTCCGTTCGGACATTTGGTCTTTTTGAACTAATTGTCCGTTCGGACATTTGGTCTTTTTTGAACTATTTTGTCCGCTCGGACATTTGGTCTTTTTGAATTTGTTCGTTCGGACATTGGTCTTTTTGAAACATTTTGTCCGTTTCGGACATTTGGTCTTTTGGAACTATTTGTCCGTTGGACATTCGGTCTTTTTGAACTATTTGTTCCGTTCGGCGACATTTGCGTCTTTTTGAACTATTGTTCCGTTTTGGAAATTTGGGTCTTTGAACTATCTTGTCGTTCGACATTTGGTCTTTTTGAACTATTTGTCCGTTCGGACATTCGGTCTTTTTGAACTATTTTTCCGTTCGGACATTTGTTCTTTTTGAACTATTTGTCCGTTCGGACATTTGGTCTTTTTGAACTATTTGTCCGTTTTTCATTTGGTCTTTTTGAAATATTTGTCAGTTCGGACATTTTGTCTTTTTAAACTATTTGTCCTTTCGGACATTTGGTCTTTTTGAACTTTTGTCTTCGGACATTTGTCTTTTTGAACTATTTTTCCTTTCGGACATTGGTCTTTTTGAACTATTGTCCGTTCGGACATTTTGTCTTTTTGAACTATTTTTCCGTCAGACATTTGTTCTTTTTTGAACATTTGTCCGTTCGGACATTTGATCTTTTTGAACTATTTTGTCCGTTAAGACATTTGGTCTTTTTGAACTATTGTCCGTTCGGACATTTGGTCTTTTTGAACTATTTGTCCGTTCGGACATTTGCTCTTTTTGAACTATTTGTCCGTTCGGACATTTGGTCTTTTTGAACTATTTGTCGTTCGGACATTTTGGTCTTTTTGAACTATTTGTCCGTCGGAATTTGGTCTTTTTGAACTATTTGTCCGTTCGCGACATTTGGTCTTTTTGAACTATTTGTCCGTTCGGACATTCGCAGTCTTTTTGAACTATTTGTCCGTTCGGGCATTTGGTCTTTTTGAATTATTTGTTCCGTTCGGGACATTTGGTCTTTTTTGAACTATTGTCCGGTTTGGACATTTGGTCCTTTTTGAACTATTTGTCCGTTCTGAAATTTGGTCTTTTTGAACTATTTTGTCCGTTCGGACATTTCGGTCTTTTTGAACTTTTTTCCGTTCTGAATTTGTTCTTTTGAACTATTTGTCCTTTCGGACATTTGGTCTTTTTTGAAAAACATTTTTCCGTTCGAAAATTTGGTCTTTTTGAACTATTTTTTCGTTCGGACATTGGTCTTTTTGAACTATTTGGTCCCCTTCGGACATTTGGTCTTTTTGAACTTTTTGTCCTTTCGGACATTTGGTCTTTTGAACTATTTGTCCGTTCCGTTTTGACATTTGGTCTTTTTGAACTATTTGTTCCGTTCGGACATTTGGTCTTTTTGAACTATTTGTCCGTTCGGACATTTGGTCTTTTTGAACTATTTGTCCGTTCGGACATTTGATCTTTTTGAACTATTTGTCGTTCGACATTTGGTCTTTTTGAATATTTGTCCGTTTGGACATTTGGTCTTTTTTGAACTATTTTGTCCTTCGGACATTTTGGTCTTTTTGAACTATTTGTCGTTCGGACATTTTGGTCTTTTCGAACTATTTGTCCGTTCGGACATTTGGTCTTTTTGAACTATTTGTCCGTTCGGACATTTGGTCTTTTTGAACTATTTGTCCGGTTCGGACATTCGGTCTTTTTGAACTTTTTTCCGTTCTGACATTTGGTCTTTTTGAACTATTTGTCCGTTCGGACATTTGGTCTTTTTGAACTATTTGTCCGTTCGGACATTTGGTCTTTTTGAAATGTTTGCAAGTTCGACATTTGGTCTTTTTTGAACTATAGTCCCTTTGGACATTTGGTCTTTTGAACTAAGTCAGTTTGGACATTTGGTCTTTTGAACTATTGTTCGTTCAGGACATTTGGTCTTTTTGAACTATTTGTCATTCGGACATTTGTCTTTTGAACGCTATTGTCCGTTCGGAGTGCATTCTTTGAGCTGTTTGTCCGTTCGGACATTTGGTCTTTGAACTATTTGTCCGTTCGGACGTTTGGTCTTTCGGCTGTTGTCCGTTTCGGACATTTGGTCTTTTTCAACTATTTGTCCGTTTGGACTTGTCTTTTTGAATTATTTGTCGTTCGGACATTTGGTCTTTTTATTGTTCGGACATTTGGTCTTTTGAACTATTTGTCCCTTCAGACATTTGGTCTTTTGAACTATTTGTCCGTTCGGACATTTGGTGTTTTTGAACTATTTGTCTACATTTGGTCTTTTGAACTGTTTGTCCGTTCGGACATTTGGTCTTTGAGCTATTTGTCCGTTCGGAAAATTGGTTCCTTTTGAATTATTTGTCCGTTCCGGACGTTGATCTCTTTGAACTATTTGTCCGTTCCGACATTTGGTCATTTTGAATATTTGTCCGTTTCGGACATTTGGTCTTTGAACTATTTGGCGGTTCCGGAAATTTGGTCTTTTGAACTATTTGTCCGTTGGTCTTTTTCAACTATTTGTCCGTTTGGACATTTGGTCTTTGAGTATTTGTCCCGTTCCGGACCATTTTGGTCTTTATATTGTCTGTTTGGACATTTGGTCTTTTTGAGCTATTTGTCCCTTCGGACATTTGAGTCTTTTGAACTATTTGTCGTTGGACATTTTGGTGCCTGAACCTTCTTTATTGTTTTGGTGTTGGTCTTTTGAACTCTGTCCGTTCGGACATTTGGTCTTTGAGCTATTTGTCCGTTCGGAAATTTTTCTTTTTAATTTATTTGTCCGTTCGGACATTTGGTCTTTTGAACTACTTGTCCGTTCCGGACATTTGGTCTTTGAACTATTTGTCGATTTCGGACATTTGGTCTTTGAGCTATTTTGTCCGTTCGGAAATTTGGTCTTTGAATTATTTGTCCCGTCGGACATTTGGTCTTTTTGAAATATTTGACCGTTCCAGACCCATTGATCTTGCTGAACTCTTTGTCCCGTTCCGGACATTTGGTCTTGAACTATTTTGTAGGTTCGAAATTTGGTCTTTTGAACTTTTGTCCGTTCGGACATTTGGTTCTTTGAACTACTGTCCAGTTCAGACATTTGGTCTTACGAACTGCCATCCGTTCGGGACATTTGGTCTTTGAACTATTTGTCCCGTTCGGACATTTGGTCTTTATGAACTATTTGTCGTTCCGGACATTTGTTTTGAACTATTTGTCCGTTCGGACATTTGGTCTTTGAACTATTTGTCCATTCGGACATTTGACCTTTTGAACTATTTGTTTGATTTGGACATTTGGTCTTTGAACTGTTTGTCGTTCGGTTTGGTCTTTTTGAACTATTTGTCCGTTCGAACATTGGTCTTTTGACTATTTGTCCGTTCGGACATTTGGTCTTTGTAGTATTTGTCCGTTCGGACATTTGGTCGCACGAACTATTTGTCCCGTTCAGACATTGATCTTACGACTTCTTTTCCGTTCCGGACATTTGTTCTTTTGAACTGTTTGTCCGTTCGGACATTGTCTTTGAACTATTTGTCCGTTCGGACATTGGTCTTTTGAACTATTTGTCCGTTCGGACATTTAATCTTTTTGAACTATTTGTCCATTCAAGGCATTTCGTCTTTGAACTATTTGTCCATTGGACGTTCCGTCTTCTGAACTTTTGCCAAGTTCGTGGACATTTGTTGCTTTGAACTATTTGTCCCGATTCGGAAATTTTGTCCTTTGAACTATTTGTCCCGTTCGGACATTTCGTCTTTGTGAACTATATGTCGTTCCGGACATTTCGTCTTTTGACTATTTGTCAGTTCAAGCATTTCGTCTTTTGAGAACTATTTTATTACGTTCAAGGTTATTCAGTCTTTTGAACTATTTGTGCGTTGGACTGGCTGGTCTTACGAACTATTGTACCTTGGACATTTGGTCTTTTTGAACTATTTGTCCATTCAGGACGTTGATTTTTGACTATTTGTCCAGATTTCGGACATTTGGTCTTTAGACTACTATTTGTCCGTTTCAGAACATTTGGTCTTTGAACTATTGTCCGTTTCAATTTCGTCTTTTTTGATTCTTTATTGTCCGTTCGGAAATTTGGTCTTTTTAAACTGTTTGTCCAGTTGGACATTTGGTCTTTTTGACTATTTGTCGTTCGGACATTTGGTCTTTGTGAACTTATATCCCCGTTCGGACATTTGGTCTTGAACTATTTGTGCGTTCGGAAATTTGGTATTTTTGAACTATTTGTCCCGTTCGGACGTGGTCTTTTGAACTATTTTGTCATTCCCAGGTATTTGGTCTTTGCCGACCTATGTCCGTTCATTTTGATTAGCACAGACTGTTTGTCCCGTTCGGAAGTTGGTCTTTTGAACTATTTGTCTTTTGGACATTTGGTCTTTGAACTATTTGTCCGTTCGAACATTTGGTCTTTTTGAACTATTTGTCCCGTTCCGGACATTTTGGTCTTTGCGAACTGTTGTCCGTTCCGGACATTTGGTCTTTTGACTATTTGTCGTTAGGACATTTGGTCTTTGTTTATTTGTCCGTTCGGACATTTGTTTTGAACTATTTGTCCGTTCCGGACATTTTAGTCTTTGAACTATTGTCAGTTTCGGACATTTGGTCTTCCCGACTATTTATTCGTTCGGACATTTGGTCTTTGTGAACTATTTGTCAGTTCGGACATTTGGTCTTTTGAACTATTTGTCGTTCGGACATTTGGTCTTTGTGAACTTTTGTCCGTTCGTACATTTGGTCTTTTTGTACTATTTGTCCCGTTCAGACATTTGGTCTTTGAACTATTTGTTCGTTCGGACATTTTGGTCTTTTCATCATTTGTCCGTTCGGACATTCTGTTCTTGAACTATTTGTCCGTTCTGACAAGGACAAGGATCCATATTACCTTTCAAAAGATTAGCTGCCAATTAAAAGCAGTTAAGTAGACCCTGCCCTCAAAATATCTCAAAGGTAATGAATGTTCAATACGGCAGCGAACTAGGAGAGGTGTATTATATTTTATGAATAAATACAACAAATTCTGCTGTACCGAGTGAAAGATGTACTTTTTGAGAGGACTGCTGGTGTTGGTTGGCTTAACAATCCATTGCTAATTGGGTCCTACTCAAATAATTCTCTCGCTTCTGAAGATGTGCGTTAATAATGCCATAGAGGATCTATTTCGTCCAAGACTTTAGTAGAATCAATGAAAGCCTCGACGCCTGCAGAGTCTATTTTGATAACTAGTTTCGGCTTGGTATTTATATATATATAGTATGTATATAATAATAATAATAATAATATGTAATAATAATAATAATAATAATAATATAATAATATATATATATATTTATGAAATATATTAACCAATAACCAACACATATATAATAACATATTATATATATATATATATGTATATATATAATATGTAACAATAACCATATATATATATATATATAATAATAATAATATAATAATAATAATAGCAATAATAATAACAATAACCACTGTATATATGTATATATATATATTGATCAATTCTGTGTATGATCCTAAATAATAATAGTAATAATAATAATAATAATAATAATAATATATATATATATATGTATATACATATATATATATATATATATATATATATGTATATATATATATTTATATATATATAATAACAACATATATATATATTGGAAATATATATATATATATAACTAATATATATATATATATATATATATATATATATATATATATATATATATATATATATATATATTGGAAATATTTCACCTTCACACATAAAAAACTCAGAACACTTCATTCATTTAATTCGCAACAAAAACTTTTCGAACTATAATGTAGTCAGTTTTGATGTAACATCCCTTTTCACCAAAGTTCCTGTAAAATTCACCATAGATTTACTTGAAAATCATCTAACACGTCATAATATCACCCTACAACATCCTTTCTCCATCATAAAACAACTAGTTTACCTCACACTTGATCATTCCTTTTTCAACTTTCAAGACAAATTTTATAAACAAACCTCCGGATTATGCATGGGTTCATCACTTTCCCCAGTTTTTAGTAACATCTTTATGGAATTAATAGAAACTTACCACATATTCCCACAATTTCCCTCCATAGGCTGGTACCGTTACGTTGACGATGTTTTTTCATTTATACCAAAGGACATAAATATAAACACAATTTTTAACTTTATTAATAATATACATACAGATATAAAATTTACAATGGAAACAGCAAACAACAATACAATAAACTTTTTGGATTTACATATCTCATGGACAAAAGACAACCTGCCTTCTTTTAAAAGGTTACTAAGTACTCCAACCCTTCATATATACACTGGTTTTCGGCTCACGACACTTCCACAAAAACAGCAGTACTTAGTAACCTTTTCCTTCGAGCTTTC
>JABUQX010070446.1:32500-42711 GCA_015478945.1 Trachelipus rathkii | reverse complement strand
AGAGATTGGTTATCAATAGATGTAGTATTTTGTAGACTTGTATATGTCCCCTCTGAGAAATCGCCTTTCTACATAAAACATTCCTAACTTCTTAGCCTCTCCTCATAAGCTTCTTACCCTCAAACAGAAATCAATCCTTGTTGTCTCCTAACGTTGCCACTCTCTGCTAGCATAATGCTAATCTTTCTTTAAATAACGGGCCAAACTTGTGCACAATACTTATTACTGGCGCTAACATAGCTATTATACATTTTACTTATTACTTCCTTGCTCTTGTAAACAAACATTGCGTGCGATTTATGCCCAGCATCTTATTAGCTTTATTTTAGCTTCCCAACATTGATTAAGCTACTTTTCAAATTACTGCTTATAATCACACCTAAAATCTTTTTCTTGGTCCACAGACTCCAGCGCACTCCCCATTCCATATCGTATTTAAAACTTTTATTTGAGCAAACCTAGGTGAAGAACCTTACACTTTTTTACTATTAAAATTCATTGCCAACTTATCTGCCCACCTAAGAAGTTTATCAAGATCATTTTGAAACTTTATGCATCCTTCACTATTCCAAACTAACTGAGGTGGCCACTTTTGTATCATCTGCAAACTTAAAAACCTTGCATTTAAGTCCTGGTCTAAATCAATTTATCTATATGAGGAACAATAGTGGCCCAGCACTGAAGCCCCTGTGGGACACGCACTCTTCACTATTTCCCATGATGATTAATTCCCATTTAGTTGTACACACTGTTTTCTATTTTGCGCAACCACTCTTTATTCCACCATGTACCACTCCACCTATACCACATTGAAATAACTTTTTCATCAGCCTTAATGTGGGAACCTTATCAAAGCTTTACCTAAAGTCTATAATATACAATATGCAACTGGATCTCGCTAGCGATCATGCAGTCAGTATGTATTCCATAAATTCTAAACAGGTTTGTCTGACATGACCTACCCTTCTGAAACCATGCTGGGAGTCATACAATACTTGGTTATCTTCTAAATATTTCTCTTATGACCTTTCAGTAACTTTTCCAGAACCTTTACAACCAGAGGTGTTTAAGCTTACTGGCCTATAATTTCCCAAATTTTCCTTACTACCTTTCTTATAATAGGCACAACATATGCTGTTTTCAAGTCATCTGGTACCTCCACCAATGTTATAGATCGCTTAAAAAATCAAATACAGTGCCTTTGGCAATGCTGGTACTACCCTCTTTCAGAATTCTACCTTATATACCATCAGGGCCTGCAGCTTTAACTTGGATCCATATGATCTAATAACGTTTAATATCTTTTACCTCAAATTCAAATTCTGTAAGTCTATTTGTTACATGCATACAAGAAGCTATTAGTCTCTGAACTATTATCTAATCTTTCCTCTGTAAACACTGAAGCAAAATAAGCATTGACAATGTGACCAACTCCTTATCTGACTCACTAAATTTTCATCAATTTTAAATGGACCAATTGTCCTATTCTTTACTTTAATTTATAAAAGCTTAAAAAATTCTTCAGGTTCTTATTAACTATTCCTTGCTAAATTAATTTCTGCCATCTCTCTTTGCCTTTCTTATTGACTGGTTAAGTTCATTTCTATTTTTGCTATAATTTTCTAAATCATCTTCCCTATTAACACCTCTGAATATTTTTAAAACATCTGCCGCTTTTCATTAATTTTCTCTCTTATCTCTCTATTCCACCAAACAGGTTTTTCTTCTTCCGCCACGCTAATGGGTTTATCTTTAAACATACTGACTGAATTCATTAAAATTTGTTTAAAATGTTCCCACATGATAAAACAGGTTTTGGTCTTTAAACTCTTTATCGCCAGTCAGTTATACTAAGCATGTCTCGAAATTTGGTAAAATTGCATTTCGGAAACATCTTATGCTTTTTCCTTCTTAACTTGGGCAATTTGGCCAGATAATCACATTATATTAATCTAATAATATTATGGTCACTAAGTCCTAAATTGCTCCTCAACTCTAACTTCATCCACCATATTTTCATCATTAGTTAATATTAAGTCTAATAGTGGCAGTCGTATCTGTGGGTTCTAGACCAATCTGGGTCCAAAAAGTTATCTAGTAATACCAATTTATGAAATGCAGAACTACTACGGTCCATAATTAGATCAAGGAACCGCAAAGAATGCAGGAAAATTAAATCACCCTTATGTATACCTTTTTTCATTACTGTGGCACTGCTGTCTCAATTTTCTTTCCAATTTCAGGCATCTAATTCTGGGACCTTGGCAGGAGGTCTACTCCACCCAACTCGCCCCTCACTACTCTTATGATTTCACTTGTATACCCATCAGGATATCTACACCCACCCACACTGATTCATATCATGATTAATTTTAAGTCAGTCATTAGTAGCGATTGAATATTGCTTTTAAACATAAAGCGCCACATTCACCACCCTTCTTCCTCTATCGCTGGTATAATAAAGTGGAATATCCATCTTATTTCATATTCCTGAAAGGAGTCTCCATTATATTCTTTCATTAACAACCATGCTGCAGTTATGTCAAGATAATGTCTAGATTCTCATGTTATGGTATAACTAATCAGCTCATCTTTTTTAATTTCTAAGGTTATGAGCATTTGTGTAAAAACATTTGATACCGAAATGCTGTTTATTTTTATTGGCTATCATCATTTTTAACGCTGTACAACATTAGTTTATTTATTCCCCCACTATTAGCAGTTACCATTGCTATTATTTGTATCCAGATTAGCCCACCGCCCCCAACTTTACCTAGTTTTTTGCTAAACAAGTCCTCGCAAACTGGGTTACTGAAAGCTCAACACCTTTTACGATCAAGTGGAACTCCAATCTGCTGCAAAAAGATTCTTTACCAGAAAATTCTCTCCACAAATCCAAAAACCTCATATTTTCTGAAAACATAATTTCCTAACGCTTTCATTACACCTAAAGCTACTCCGCCCATTCTACCTGCACCTAACGTAGGTTAAAATCCAGAAATCATGCAACCTTCTTCCACTAGCTTTTGCATCTTCTGATCAATCTGGTATAATCTGCTATTAATTCTTTTGACCTTCTATGCCCTATATCATTTGTACCCACATGCCACAATCACTCTCTGAATCAACTTTGTAGAATCAATCTCTCTATCTATCCTATCCACGTTATCACTCTGGCGCCTGGATAACATACTCTCAATTCGTTTCTTTTTATTCTTAGTTTGAAAAGTCCTATTAGGTATCGTATCCATAGCATCTCCAATTAGGCAATCTTATCAGTCTTTCTCTCCAGAAAACTCACATTACCATTGGGAACTCTCCTGATCCCTCCCATGCTGGAAGACAGGTCGAACCTGTTACTGCAGGTCAAAGGCTGACTGACTTTCGAGATCCTCATCTTTAAATCAGTTTTCTAGTTTCTAGCAACTCTATATTCATCTGCAGACCTATTATCAAACTCACTTATCTTTTCCTCTCATCTTCTGCCTAGGTGAATCCACTATTACTGTCACCCCTATATCCGCTCCCTCTTGCCTCAGACATCCCTATCGTAACTTTTTTTTCTAACACTTCCCTCCTTTCTCAACTCAAATACTTCTTCTTCAATCCATTCACATTTTCACTCAGTCTTGCCAATACTCCCTTCCTGAACAACACATTCTCTGCATCCAAATCACAAACAGGGGCATCTATTCACAATCATTCACCCTTAGCAGTCCCAGCAGATATCACACAGAGCATACAACTTTAAATTATTTTTAGCTAACTAACCTGTACCTTTATTTTATCAACTACAGTTTAAATATCACTAAAGCCTATAAAAAAAAATAAACTACTCTCTTTAAAATAGTTAAAAATTTAAACAATTTATTTAGCTTAGCCTAGGCCAGGGATATATAAAAGTTATAAGGTAGGCTTAACTATAGTCTGTGACTGGAAAAAATATTTTAATTTAAATTATCACTAAATTAAAGTAACAATTAATAGACTGTATTTAAATACAGAAAGTCTATTTAAGAATCCAAATAAACCCAGACACAGAAAACAGTAAAACTCTTACCTATGTTAGCCTAGGGTTAGGCTATCAAATTTAAATTATCACAAAATTAATATAACAATTGTTAATGACTGTAGTTATATACACAGCAGTAGTGTAATTAGATACACAACACTAATTTGTTTACTAAATTCACTTTCAAATACACAAATTATATTAATAAAATTGGAGAGCAAAAATTAACACAACCTCACTCACTGGTCACTCACTGGTATCTGATGACACAGAAGAATAAAAACCATACATCACCCTTGTAATATTGTTCCATGGGATGAGTGCTAAGGAAAGTACCAAGCTCCTCCGTTCAAAAAATATTCATCTCCTTGCTAATGCAGGAATACATTCTGCGACTCTAAGGGGAAATATTTAAGGTATTGATACTAGTGGGCTAACTTGGCGAATACAGATGTTTTTTCATTACCAGCGATACCACTGTGGGTAGGGCCTATTTTCCCATAGGAAATATGGAAATTATGGTCCCTAGAAGCGCATTTAACTGGGAAGGACCCCAACTTGATAATTTCATTGAGGGGTAACTGAAGTCTAACAAGGGAAGGAATAGAGAAGCAGAACCCAACATCCCTCCCAAGAATATGACAAGTAGCCTACCCTATATAAGTAACTTCCCAAAAGAGATTCATTTAAGAGCTCAGCTGTTTAGATTTTATAAAAATACATTGACCATCCTTACTCTGCATGACGATTATAACCTCAGTAGAACTGAACACATGAGACTGTGCAGCAATACTCCCATCCAACCCAGCCCTCTCCCACAAACCCCTCTTCACCCCTTTGGGTATATTTTGACAAAACCAAATTGGTGTTTTTTTTTTTTTTTGTATCATATAGCGTCGGGCGGGGTGACGTGGACCACTTTAGGTATAACTTGGTCTCCCGACTCTCCCCTAATGCACTTTTTGGAAATTTTTTTTTTTGTAAATCACGGCCCTATAGTCGGGCATAAGCCCACACAAAAAAATAATAAGTAATTCCTAATCAATAAAAGTTTTATTAACGTTTCGAAATAACGCCTCGTCAGGCGCTGAACGTGGAGGGGTGAAGCGGACCACCATTGAGGGGTGACTCGGACCATCTGTTTAAATTCGTCTTTTACGTATAATTTCAATTTTATATTTTAATTTTATTAATTATAATTAATTATTTATATATTAAAATTCGTAATAAGTTATAAAAATTCCAATAATGATAAATAAAATACGAATATAAATAAGGTGGTCGATTCCCCCCTCTTCCCGCCCAAAAATTTTGACAACTTTTTGAACTGCTGTTTTTTTTATTAAAATTTCATTTTTTTAAAACATTTCACTTAATATAAGTAACTTTTTATTACATTTAAATAATTATCGTAATAAAAATGTATAATCATACGTAAAATAGAAAAACTATGGTGGTCCGAGCACCCTCCATCAATTTTTACGGCGGGGTGAAGTCGGACCAAGTTAGGCCCCGTTTTTTTTGCCACTAATACTGCTTGGATCAAAAATTTACTTTGCCAGTTTTAAAGCTAACATACTCGGAGTGTATCCACTGAAAAAATAATTAAATCGATCCACAATATTTTTTCAAATTTATAAGAAGTTAAAAAAACTCAGCACTTTTTCAAAAGTTGAAGTTCTTTGGAAGGAAATTTTTGTACCCTAATTTCTAACATTTTTTTAAAATATAAAAACTTTCTAGAATTAAATATGATCTAAATAAAACTTGTAGTACTACCGCGTGGCTATAAAATGAGCGAAAAAAAAAAATTTTTTTTTTATTATTTTTTATTTTATTTAGAGTGGACCGAATCACCCCTCCTAAAGAGGCGGGCCCGGTCACCCCGCCCGACGCTAGTATATATATTTTGACCAAGCCAAATTGGTGAGTTTTTAATTACAGTGGTTTGGCAAGCCCTAGGGAGATTGTGGATTTGCATGATCATGTTTGGTTAGTAAGGTGACTGGAACAGTCTCTATAGGCCCATGTGGCTTCTTACTGTCTCTATATTTTTAATGTTCTAAAAAGTGTAAGCATTATAAATTGCATACAATTCAGCAAAGAGGGCTGTAGGTGGAAAGAAAATGCATATTGGAGACTGGGTTTGAGACAGGGAGGATAGATAATAAAGCCGTTTTTGTTTTGCCATTTTGTCTTACGCTCAATAAGATAAAATCTTACGCATTTTAAGAACAGTTTTGTGGCAAATCGACTGCGAATGAATTCTTCTTCTTAAAAACTTGTTTACAAACATTACAAAAATCAGATGTTGTTATGATGGACTTCAAGGATTTGGAGGGTATTATAAAAATGAAGAATAATGATGATGTTTCAGAATATTTTAGATTTTTAGACTAATAAAAAAAAGGAGGAGAGATTATTGCCCTTTCTTCCTTACTCTTAAGGTAAATTTTTAGTGTTTGTAATATATAAATATATATATTATATATATATTATATATAATATATTTATATTATTATATATTATATATAATATATCTATATATATATATTAATATATATATGGACAAAGTTATTTAACGCCCACACGGAACGGGATCGGATCAAAAAAATAAAATTTTACGAGGTAGCATCTATGATACATAAATAGATTTTCTAAAAGTAGAAATAGATTTTTTTTTTTTTTTTTTTTTTTACCTGTTCTAGGGTCGAGGTTGGTTTAGGTTAGGTTAGGTTTGTTAGGGTCAGGTCAGTAAAAAAAAAAAATTTTCATTCCGCCCCTAAAACATCTATTTATGTATCATAAAGGCTACCTGTGAAAATTTTTTTGATCCGAGCTCCCGTTTCGTGTGGGTGTTAAGTAACTTTACTTTTTTTATATATATACTATATATTATATATATATATATATAATATATATATATATAATATATATATATATTATATATATATATATATATATATATATAATAATATACATATATCATATATATATATATATATATATATATATATATATATATATATATATATATGGTGAAACTAAAGAAGTTACACGCATGATATATCGAAAACTAAGATAGGTACAAGAAAACTGATAACATATATGGAATCAGCGTATGAAATTTGTATGGAAAATGAAAAAAAAAAAATTTTTTTTTTATTTATTTATTTTTTATATTCCAAAACTACGATAGGTACAAGAAACTAATACATATTTCGAATCAGCGTATAAATATGTATGAAAAAAGATTTTTTTTTTTTAACTAAAGAATACCCCAGGGTAAACGCAAAGATGCAAAGAGTCGGGGTCTCTCGGCCTCCTGGGGGACGACGGGGTATGGACTATTTCCCCCCCCTCCGGGGAGGGTCTCCGGAACCCCCGCTCTTTGGTATTTGGGTGTCGCGGGGTTCCTCCGCCCCTCCCCTACGGGGTATGGAAAACGTCCCTCCCCTCTGTCCAACCGTCGGGCTCGCGGCCCCTCTAAAAGAATTTATACGCTGATTCATATATGTAATTAAGTTTGTCTTCTACTATCGTGTTTTGAGATATAAAAAAAAAATAAAAAAAAAGTAAAATTTTTTTTTTTTTTCATTTTGATACAAGATTTCATACGCTGATTCCATATATGTTATCAGTTTTCTTGTAACTTTCTTAGTTTTCGAGATATCATGGGGGTACTTCTTTAGTTTGGCCTATATATATATATATATATATAATATATAATATATATATATATATATATATATATATATATATATATATATATATATATATATATATATATATATATATATATATTATATATTTATTATAAAAAAAATTAATTGTTATATAATTAAAACCAAAAAAAAAAAAAAAAAACAAATTTTGGGAAAACCAAAAAAAGGTCTGGAATCAATGTAACATCTTTTCATCAAAAATTGACAAAGCTGAAAATTAAAGCCATTTTTATTCAAGGAAGCATCTTCAACGGGCCTAACCACGTGTGAAAACATTATCATTGCATTTTTTTAGAATAATTTTAAGGGATAAATAATAATAATTTTGTGAATATCACAACAAATATTTGGCACATCTCATTACTCTTAAAGTCATTAATAAAAAAAAAATTTGATTCCATTGTAAAAAAAAAAATAAATGAAAGAAAAAAAAATTCCATGACTGCTTTCTGCTATCATTTCCTTTGTTTACATTTGTCAAAATTCTTACGTTTGGTGAGAATATAGCCTCAAATTTCTTAAAATTTGATCAAAACCGAACGTTTTTTTTTGAGAAACGTTCCTATTTTTCGTAAGAATTCGTAAAGAAATTGCCAAAACGAAAACGGCTACCATTCAAGTTATACCGTTCAAATAAAAATTTTAAGAAAAACTTAAGTTTAAGTCTCTTTCGATTGGAATATTTTTTCTTTTAATTTGAAGAAAAACTTGTTTAAGTCTCTTTCGATTGAAATATTCTTTCATTTAATTTTATAAAAAAATTTAAGTTCAAGTCGGTTTCGATTGAAATAGATTTTCTTTTAATTTTAGGAAAATCTTAAGATTAAGTGTTCTAGTGGAATAATTTTTTCTTTTAATTTTAAGAAAAACTTACGTTAATCATTTTTCGATTGGAAATATTTTTCTTTTAATTTTAAGAAAAACTTAAGTGTAAGCCGTTTTTTATTTAGCAAGAATTTTTCTCAAATTAACCCCAAATTTGAGTGTTACATATATGCAATTAATTTGAATAATTTTTCTTCTCAAATTAACCCCAAATTTGAGTGTTACATATATGCAATTAATTTGAATAATTTTTCTTTCAAATTAACCCAAAATTTGAGTGTTTCATATATGCAATTAATATGAATATTTTTTCTCTCAAATTAACTTAACAAAATTTTTTGTGTTCAGCCAAGTTAAGTTAGTTTTTTTAAGAAAATTCTTTAGTGGTAAGCTTCTGGAATTATGCCAGAAGCTTGGCACTAAAGAATTTTCTTAAAAAACTTAACTTAACTTAACTTTTCTGAACTTAGAAATTTTTTTTAACAGAAATTTTTTTCAGAAAATATGAACTGATTCAAATATAGAACAATACCAGAAAAACTTGTTTAAGTCTCTTTCGATTGAAATATTTTTTCTTTTAATTTTAAGAAAAAGAAGTTCAAGTCGGTTTCGATTGGAATAGATTTTCCTAAGTTAAAACTTAAAACTTAAAGAAAAACTTAAATTTAAGTGTTTCGATTGGAAAAATGTTTCTTTAAATTTTAAGAAAAGCTTAAGTTTAAGTTTCTTTCGTTTGGAATATTTTTACTCGTAATTTTATTAAAAACTTAAATTTGCCTCTTTCGATTGGAATAATTTTCTTTCAATTTTAAGGAAAACTTAAGTTATATAACGTATAGCCGATTAAGCTACGTTTTCCTCGGAGCGACTCTCGCGATGATCGTTCAACGATTATCGTTAACCGATTAAACGTTGAACGATGATCGTTGGGTACTATTTTCCTCGGAGCGTCTACGATTGATTGAATTTTCAATAGTCGCGTGTTTTTAGTCACAGTTGTATTGTTCTAGAGGAAGGTTTTGTTTAACAAAATGAGTTTAAGGTTGAGTAGACGTAAAAGATTATTACTTAAATGGCTTTTGATAGAGGAGATGGAAGACGACGAAATACTTAAACATACATATGGGATAAAAAGAGCCAAGAAACACCTTCTGTTTGAGCTCAGAAATGAAGAGGGACTGTTTCAAAAATTGATCACTACCCATCTGCGTGAAGACCATAAAAAGTTTTCCGAATTTTTTCGTCTCTCTGTTGAACAGTTTGACTTCGTGCTAGGATTAATCAAAGACGATATCTACAAAGAATCATACAACAGAAATCTGTACCCTGTAACACCTGATGAAAAACTTGCTATTACATTGAGGTAAGTACTACAGTCATTTACACTCTGAAATTCGGTTGTTTTACATTTCGAAACCTTACACATATTCAATAAAAAACAAGGATAGGAAAACGCAATGTACATCAAATACATTTATGGAAATATAAAGTTTAAAAAAAAATAGAAGACAAAAATTTATATATGTAATTTACGCAAATTCTTATGTAAACATAATAATAATAATAATAATAATAATAATAATAATAATAATAATAATAATAATAATAATAATAATAATAATAATAATAATAATAATAATAATAATAAT
>JABUQX010070446.1:0-20000 GCA_015478945.1 Trachelipus rathkii | reverse complement strand
GACCGGGGAGTGAGACTGTGTAATTGACACACAGATTGCACGACATAATATATTAATGATCGATGTCCATCAGCTTTCCTTAATTGGTAGAATTGTGAATGCTTCCTGTGTATGAGATTCACAAATTGCCATGGAGAAAGCATCTTTCTCAAATGGCATATAAAAAATGATATTTAGAACTATCAATGGTTCTTCAAACTTAATAAATTGTCCTACTGTTTAGCCTTCATGTGGCTTAGAAAATGACTAAGCTAGCAGGTTATTTTTTCGATTTAATTGATTTTTTTGATTTTTTTCATCATTTGATATCATCGGTGACTTTGCTTTGTCAAAGGCAAAGATAAAAGAATATTTTATGTGCTGTTATACAGGTCGTTAGTAAGGTATATGACGTCATGCCTTATTAATATTATAGTATATATATATATAGGGGGGCCATTACCTTCAATAGCTTAGGGCCCCCTCAAATCTAAATCATTACCGGCAGCTGTTAGTATATAATATATTATGATATTATATATAACTATATACTTATATAGATATTATAAAATATATATTAATATATAGATATAATTAGATTAAATTATATATGTAAATAAAAAAAAATATAATTAAAGGCAATTATTAATTTGCCGTATGATCCCGATCGTCTTGGAGATGGATCCAATAGATCCTTTCTTAACTTTAGTAAATCCTACGCTCATATTGTTAAACTCATTCCGTCTTATGAGTTCCTTATTCCGATTAATTCTTATTTCCGTTTCTTGTTCCATCTCTTTTCTTATATCGACATTTTGTGCCATCTGCCCATCTCTTTTCTTATATATCTTTTTCTATCTCTTTTCTTATCTTTTTCTATCTCTTTTCTTATACCTCTTTTCCTATATCTCTATCTTCAGACTTTACATTACATTACATTACAAACTAACTAGATGACACTTTTCTGACACTTGGATCCTGCGACCTTGTCGGACTTCCGTTCGTACATTTGATTTGCCTTGGAATAATAATTATTGCTTCTGCGGAAGAGGTCCTTTGAAGTGCGCAGAACACAAAACCGAAGCGGTTAATTATCAATTATGAGAGATCGAGACATTTCTATTAGGATTTTCGAATTCCAAGTTAAAGAATTTCATAAGCCATGGATTAACTCTGCTTATTCTCGTGATATTTGCAGCGGGGACACTGCCTTTCATTTTCAAATTCGAAAATCTCAAGCCGGAATCGTGCTAAATCTATCCTACGTATCACTAAGAACTGCGGTTCCTCTACCTCACTCTCTCTCTGGCATATTGCAGGAAAATGTAAGCTCATAACTTTGTTTCTTCCATCATGTAGTTCCCTCTGACAGCACAACATTTGTCTACCTCACCAATTGCTAAAACTTAACACTTCGCTCCTGCCTTTGCTTCTAATTCCATTACGTGGGACGCAAAGACTAAGTTATCGCATACATTCAACTATTTATAGCTTAATATGTATAATTTCCTTATAAACGACTGGATGATTAATTATCTAGCTCGAAGAATTAACAGAAGAGTAGATTTACAGTCCCTGACGATATCCCATTGCTGTGATTCTTTAAAACATTGTACTTCTTGAGTAATTTGTACCCTGGCTTTTTGTATCATATACCTAGGACTTCAATCTTTCCTTCTTCTAATAGCATGAGCCCATTCAACCTTTGACGAAATTGGTGGATCCTTCTTAACAATAACTATGGTCCTATTGCTTAAATCTCAGTATTTTAGTCTTCAAATATATCTTATAACGAGATGATCTTGGAAACTTCTTGAAAACTGAAGGCTATCTCCATTCATTTAATACCTGGCTGACTCTTCTTACGTCACTTTGAGAAATCCTTTTTGATGGTAGTACGGAAGACATCCATCGAAATGCTTTCAATTGTCTGAAATACAAGTTGTGGGAATTCTTTTATAGAAATATATAAATACATCTATATCTAAACAATAGAATATCAACAGGCTGAAAAAGTGAGGTCCTAGCCAATAGTTGTAGACAAGTAATGGGTAGACAAAGCCACCATTGTTAATCCCTTAAATGCTGGTGTTATCCAATAGTTATTGTATGTAGGTGTATAAATAATATATCGAACATAATTATAAGAGTATATATCACGTCCGATAGATAAAACAAAGGTCGAGATAATAAAGTAATAGGGAGAGTGTGTATTATAAAGGGTGGTATAGAGTGGAACTAAATATGATAGAGTGTATAGGATCGATAGTATAGTAGTTAGTATGCGTGTAGATAATTACTATTTGTAGTATATATGATAAACAGAAGGTAGGTAATAATGTAGTGTACAATAATAATGGGATAGTAAATAAAGTGGTAGAATAAAGGTTAGTAATAAGGGTAATGGTTGAGATATTATATTATAATGACATAATATCTAATATATGGAGTAGACTGCCAGAAATTTTCCTTGACAAGCAGATTACTCAGACTAGTATGCCAGTAAGAGTTAAAGCATGATAGAGCCGTAGGGTGAGTCACATTGAATTGTATAAATTTCACGAGACATCTTTTGCAGAATGTTGTAAGACGTGAGCTGATTCAGGTGATTGCGAGTCGAGAAGGATAGCGAAATTTTAGGCGTGACCGCAGGTAACCATCTTGAGAATATTAATTTAAAGTAATCTAGAATGAAAAGGTGGATGGATTATGAAGGCAAAATGAGGAGGAAATGTTTGAGTGGAAAAAAAGGCGTTGTATATTTTGATGGTGTTTTTAAATTTTGTTAATCATTTAAAATCACAATTAAGCTAAAAGTTGAGATACCAACCAACCGCCTCTCTCAGAATACAAGACGTGTGATTAAAGCTAAATGATAGTATTATGGATAAGATGGAGTTGTTATGATAATAACGAGAGTTTTAGAGCCAATTTTTTTTTTATTTGTTATAGTCGACATTTAACGCGGTAAAGCCGGCTCAATGACAGTCAGAAAGTATTCGGAAGATTTACAGCTGGGCTTAAATTATAATAAAATCTGATAAGAATAATAATAATAATAATAATAATAATAATAAATAATATAATAATATAAGATAATAAAGAATAAGAGGAGCTTTTTGCAGATATACCTATCTATATAAGTTCATCAAATTAAAAGTTTTACACAAGATGTACTTTTATGTGAAGAATATGACGACAAATAATGTGGTATTATTATAAAAATTAACGTATCAAATTTTTTCTGGAAAGCAATATTTACAAATAAGCTAGGAAAAACTCTCTCTCCTAACAACATAAATTCGATTACATATAGTTATAATATTTAAAGATTTTAATTTAAAGATTTTGTTTGTGTACATAGATACTAAAACTACTGAAGTGTTCTTTCGAGATAGTAAAGCGAGTATAACTTTTGGACTAACAGTCTTAATAGTTTTTTGAGCAAAATTGGTAAGATGAGAAAATGGGAGGAGGGGGGTGTTTCGAACATATAAAATGGGGGAAAAGCCCGAAAAGACAAGGATGGAGAAAAAGGGAAATGGGGATAGGTGTAGAAAGAGGTTGGGGAGACACTATAGTGCGCGAAGAAGGGTGTTAGATGGGAAGAAACCAGCGTGAAGAACGGAGGCAAAAGGGGAAATTGTGTAGAGAAATTTGGTGGAATGTGAGGGGCACATGGATGTAAAAGGCGATCCTTCCAGTGAAATAATACAATCGAAGAAAAAAAGTGAATGTGTGAGGAGTGGTGGAAAGGTGGGGAGTGAGAATTATCAATTGTGTATAGGTAATGTTGATACCGAGGTGTAATAGCTAATTGGGATGCATGTCAGGTGTGTTACTCATAAATAACATGCGGTTAGAGGATAATGTATGTGGACAAATTAGTGTAGGTGGAAATATAGTAGAGTAGAAGTGTAGGGTGAGTTAATAGTTCGAACATATAGTAAATAAATATATTAGTAGCCCCTGAATAATACAAGTTAGCGTGAAGAAATATAAGAGTGGGAAATAGGTGAGTACTAAGAAAGGTAATGTGAAGGGTAAAACGCACTTGAGGGGTGGTTTCTGCTGGAAGTGGAATTATCATGTGTGAGACTGGGTTATTATAGATTACAGGGTTCGATAATGAGTAGGGTGGGTGCAAAATAGTTAGTAAAGTTGAGTTGATAAATGGAGTAGATAATGTAGGAATTCGAACATAATACAATAGCGAGTCTCAATCCGGAAATGTATTACATAAGCGGAGTAAATAATTGTGTAAGGGTGAGAATGGGAAATGGAGTGTAGGGTGGTGAAGGAAATCAAGTGTAGTAAGATAGTATAATATAATTATTATAAATTCAATGTGTACCGGAATGATGGACCAGCCAATCTCAGCATGTTGGTTCCGTAGAAGACATGGGCGAGTATAACGGTAGGGGCTATAATAGAGCACAAGATGTGTGTACCTTAAAGGTAGGTGGCGGAGTCGGAAAAGAGAGATATAGATCAAATCTTAGTGCTGCCGAGAAAATACAAGTCGCGGGAAAACAGAGGGGGATAAGGAGTGATGAAAAGTGTGATTTAGTTTATTTGATTAGAACTACGACGTTCTTAGGGAGGTCCAAGGTTAACGGTTATTGGAAGTAGACGAGGTGGGGCGATAAGCTTAGGGCGTTATAGCTTTTCTTGGTGCTGAGCTCAAAAGTGAAACTAAAACAGTTCAGTATTTACATGCAACAGATAAGCGGAACTTGGTAATAGATTATATGAAGTTAGGATGCGAAGTTTGGCAAGACTAAGTACAGGGACGAAGCGATGTCGAGATAAACAGTCGGTCAGTAGATCATCCAAAAAGGTAAGATATATGGTTATTACGTAAGCGGATAGGAATAGTATATGGGGAACAGGGTGATCACGACTTCAGGTAACGGTGGACTTTGGCAGCTTATAAGATGACTAAGTCCTTTTGAAGAACATGGGCAATTTTTTATAAGGTAAGAGATGCCAACTTTTCTGTCAGTGAACAGAGACTGTGAGATAGACTAAAGGAACTATGTGTGGTATAGTTTCGATAAAGTATGTGATGGGATAGAGGTGGTTAGACGAAGCGGAAGCAACAATTTTTTTGTTGCTAAATATTACAAAACGTCATAGTCAACGGTTTTGCTCGGTACGATTTATCTCACAGAAATGAACTCACAAACATAGAAGTGAAGGATGTATTAAGGTGAGTAAAAAGGTTTAGGGATGAGGTAAGGATACACTAAAGGGGAGTATAATAGGTGTCAGCTAGATGATTATATAGTATAGAACGGTTATATAATGGGAAAGATTAATACATGGTCTCGAAAATAGATGAGGGGCATAGTATGAGTGTAGGTAAAGGTAGAGCTAATATTGGTGAGATGGTGTTGTAAGTGGTAAGTATATATATGCGTAAACATTATAAGAAAGGTTACTAGAATAGGCTGAGAAAAATACAAGCGGTAAGTAAAAGTGAGTATATTGATAGTAGGATAAATGAGAGTTGGTAGTAAATAGATATAATATATCATAGGTGGAGGAATACGTATAGGGGTTGAGCGAAGTCAATGAGTATGATATATGTTGACTTGTGTGTAGAACATGAAGGAGAGGGGCAAAGGGAGAAAGTGGGGAATAGTGGGGTGAGGGGGGGTTCGAACAATAAAAGAATATTGCACGTGTTATTACTCATAAAATTAACAAGACGGTATGTAGATATAATTAGGAGAGGATTATTGTAGGTAAGAAATGAGGTTATGGGGAATATAGTTAGGGTGAAAACTAACATGGATAGGTAGTTATCGATGTATGTAGTATATACATTATTAAGGTAGAGGCCGAAACGTCAAAAAGTATAGAGAATGTATGTCCCCTCTAGAGTACGTATGAGACGTTTTGAGCTGAAGGGAGTGGCATCAGCACACGTGATGAAGATTAATAGGTGAACAATTATGAATGAAAGATCAAAGATTGGTTGGGGGCGACAATGAAAGGCGATTCCCCACGATTTTTAAGAAGACCGCAAGTGCGCACTCTGATGTAAGAAGTATAAATAAAAGGAGAGCTATAGGTTAAAAGTTGTCAAATTTTGGTGATAATTAAAAGAAAATCTGGATTAAATTCTTCATATACATAGTGCGTAAATGAGTGTGATAGTGAGTCAAAGATGTTCTGTAGTGAGATTGTTATCACTACCAAGATGCAGAATTTATTTTTAAACAATGTTTATTCTATGAGCATTTTCTAATGTACAACACTATATTATAAGGATGTAACATGATTTGATATGACAAGGGATAGTTGTATGATGCAAAAACTAGAGAAAGAGAGAAGAGGGAATACGAAGTGTGGTTATCCAAAGAGGATGTGTGGTACGTCAGTTTAAATATATATATTTGGTTGTTTCCTAGACATAATTTAAATTAAAGATAATACTAAAAGGGCAGAAATCATCTCCTGAGATAATAAGTATTGAGCAGGGATAATGAGGTTGGGGAGTTGAGGACAAGGATGAAGAGACTAAGTGCACGAAACTAAACATCAAGTTAATAGATATTGTGAGTGGTCGGGTTCGATGAATGCTTTTATAAGAACCTTAGGTAACGGAGTGAGGGTGTACCATACTTTGTGGACGGAAGAAGATTATGCGGCGCGACCATACTTTAAGTGCAGAAGTATGGTAGTAAAATGGGGGATGTGCTTTAGCGTTGAGATGGGAAGATCTCATATAAAGAGAAAGAAAAGGATTATCAGACGCCGAGAAATAGTCATACAAAGTGAGAAAAGGGAGATGGTGGAGATGTAGGAAAAGGTGGGGGTGGGAAAGACCTATATGGTTGCTGAAGTATAGGGTTAAAACAGAATACGTAGAGTTATAATGTTTATCCAAAAATATGCGCTGTTAATGTGAATTAAGGAACAAAAAAGATAGCAGTGTAGCAATTGGAGTGTTTTTTAAGATATGTTTGTGAAAACCTATGACTATTAGAAAAGAAAAGATCAGAGGACAAATATGACAACAGAATGCAGCCTCGGTCGTTATAATAGAAAGCGCAGAATCCGGACAAGGATAAAATTGGTAAAGTGTATCACTAAGAAAGCCGACAAAAGAAACTGAGCAGGAGAGATTGAAGAGAAGTTTACTATTAAAAAATATCAGATATCGAAGTAGGAGTTACGGGCCCGTTTATAATATGAAGAGTGTACAGTAGGTTGAATAAGGAAAGTAAGATACAACAGTCAAATCCCGGGGAAAGAATTTGAGGTGTGAGGTAGCGGGCGCCCCCCTTGTACTCAGGAAAAGTACGCATAAAAGGGAAGCGTAGGTGAATAGTTCGGAATTTCTGCCGGAGGTGGGCCTGAACATATTTGAAGTGTGTGCTTACATTTGTACGCCGCTTCAATATACTTGACAATGGATCGGTAGAGATAAGTTAGCAGGCTGCTGCACGATTGGAGCGCAGACTAAGGGGTTGTAATGAGTGTTCATGTAGGATGCGATGTGGGGAGGGCACAAAGATAATTAACACACACTTAATCTTTACTTACACACACACGACATGTTTGTTTCGTTATCTTCATTCCACGATTAGTGTACGTTAACCCAGTGTGCGATCCGGCGAAGACCGCGCAGCTATACTGCTGGGTTACTATTTAACACTTAGGCGATTATGGGCTCTAAGATGACATGAGGGTAACAATGTGAAGGGAGCAGACTTATGTTACTTACAGATATCAGTATGAGAACCTGAAGAACTACCCCCTAACCCCGCTATTATAGCCATCGCTGTTTAAGTCCACGCGGAAAATTGAGAGAGTACAAGTTAGAGGTAAAACGAGTTGTGTGGGAGGAAGTGAGGATGTGACTTAATGTTTTCCGGGAAATGCCAGTGGGATAGGCGCCGCGCCGCGATTACACCGGGGTACTAGTGTCAGCTGCGGTTGAGAGGGACGACGCCGTCAGCTGTTGTGCGTTGCCCGTACTATAGCTGTCTGCACAAGTGGATAGAAGCAAATCAGGACCGGCCGGCCTATGCTGTCGTCTGGCGTTGGTGTCTCAGAAAATGAAACATAGGGCATACGGACAGTGAAAGACAAGACGTCGGTAGAAATAGTTAATTGTCGGCAATTGGAATCAGGTGTTGTGTTCTAGGCTCGAATGCATGCAGGGCTGCTCTCGATGCTGAAATGTTATACTCAAAGTCTAGATGTAATCCAGGTGCTATCATACGAAAGCTTATCGTAAATAGGAAAACTTCGGTAGGAAATGAGTGGGTGGGAGTTTCTCCGTCATTTCGACAATAACGACGATTCGCCGGAAATTAAAGCTACGAGTCCATCAGAGTGTACGCTGGATGTGAGGGATATGACAGAGTTCTTAAGGCCTCTGGTGTGCTTAGACGGCTCAGTGAAAAGTGAGCTGTAGACTTCTGAGTGGTTCTGCTATTATTGAGCTATTGATGTGTTTGTTCAAGTATTACGCCCACGTTATAATATATATATAAATATAATATGGTGAAAGAAAAAAAATAATTATCAAAAATTTATTAATATTGGTAATAATAAAATAGTTTTGAAATTAAATGTTAAATATATTAGAGGAATAATATATGTGATAGTAGAGTTAATAATATCAGTAGTGAGTTAAATAAGAACTAATTAATCAATACTATAATAAATAAATTGAAGAATAAAATAAAAGAATTTGATAATTTTATAAGGAAAGTGATTTTAGTTTCAGTTAGTGAATTAAATTGAAATAAATTGCATAAGCTTAGCTATATTTATAAAATTAGATGAGTTTATATACATAGATTCTTAAATTATATTTGTTAAAATAATTGTATTTACGGGATTTTTTTGTTTCGAACATATAAATGCTATTCCTCCTGAAATACATGTTAGAAAGAAAATATTTGATATTTTAGAAATATGATTTTCCAACCCCAGAAAAATCATGAGAATTTATATATTTAGTTATACTTTACATTTGGAGTAACAGTCTTAATTATTTGTCAAAATTTGGAATTTGGAAATTTTGATTTTTTTTCGATACTAATATTTTCGAACATATATTCCTCCTGAAATACAAGCCGTAGAAAGTGATTTTGATATTTTAGAAAGGTTTTTGTTGAGAACACTAGGTGTCTTCGATTATGTAATAGCTGCTTATACAAAAGGCAGATTAACTGTTCTTAATTATATTTGCAAAATTTTTGGGAAATTGAAATTTTGGATTTATGTGTCGAACATATAAAATGCTATTCCTCCTGAAAAATTACCCAAAGTACGTAAAAGAATTTGATTTAGAAGGCTTTGTTGTTTAGAACACTAGGTCTTCGGCAATGGTTTTTATAGGTTTTATACTAGTGTGATAACATGTTTTCTTAATTTTTTGGTTAAAATTTGGAAATTTGGAAAATTTTGGATTTTTGTCGGGTTCGAGGGACTAAGATAAATGGCTATTCCTCCTGAATACTTTTTTTTGCACCAAAGAATTTTTCTAAGAAGTTTTTTGCTGTTGAAACTGCCAATATAATCTTTCATGTTTACAGGATGTAATGATTCAGGTGACCTAAAACCATATTATATTTGTCAAATTTGAAAATTTAAATTTATTTTGTGGGTTCAAACATATAAATGGCTATACCTCCTGAAATACACGTAGAAAAGTGATTATGATATTTTTAGAAAGGTTTTTGTGTGAGTAACACTAGGGTGTCTTTAATAGCTGTTATACCTTTGGAGTAAAAGGTTCTTATTCATTTTGTCAAAAATTATAGAAAAATTAATGAAAAATTTTGATTTTTGAATTATCTAACATATAAATGGCTATTCGTCCTGAATACTAAGTACAGATAAAAATGATTTTGATAACTTATTAGAAAGTTTTTGGTGAGAAAATACTATGAAGTCATTCGAATTATGTAATAGGATACTTGAAAGATAACAGGTTCTTAAAAATATATTTTGTCAAGTTAGAAATTTAAATTTGGATTTTTGTGGTTCCAACATATAAATGGCTATTCCTCCAGAAATACAAGTCGTAAGGAGAAGGATTGAAATTTAAGAAAAGGTTTTTGTAGATCTGAAGCAAATACTAATCAACAAATTTATAATAGCTGTTAACATATTTGACAAGTGTTCTTAATTACAGATTTAAAATTTTTGAAATTTTGGTTAAATTTTTGGATTTTGTGGTTCGAACATATAAATGGCAACTCTGAAATACAAGTCGAGAAAAGTGATTTTGAATTTTTAGAAAGGTATTTTGTGTGTGTAACACTAGGGTGTCTTCGGATTTGTAATAGCTATATAACTTTGGAGTAACAGGTTCTTAATATTGGTCAAAATTTTGAAATTGAAATTTTTGGATTTTGTGGTTCGCAACAATAAACTATTCCTCTGAAATAGCGAGATTCGTAGAAAAATGAGTTGAGATTTAGAAATTTTTGTCGGTGAGAAAACTATGAAGTCTTCGGATTTTAATAGCTTTATTACTTTGCATAACAGTTCTTAATTATTTGTCAAATGTTTGAACATTTGAAATTTTTGGAATTTTTGATTGTTCGAACATGAAATAAATATGCTTCTCCTGAAATCAAGTCTTAGAAAAGTATTTTATATTTTAGAAAGGTATGTTGAGAAATACAGTGTCTTCGGATGTGTAATACTATGTCTATACATTGGCAGTAGCAGTCTTATTATTTTGTAAATTTGAAAAATTGAAAAATTTTTGAATTTTGTGTTCAACATATAAATGGCTTCTCCTGAAAGTACGAGTCACGTAGAAAATGATTTTAAATTTTTGAAAAGGTTTTTGTGTGGAGGAATACTATGAAGTCTTCGATTTAAAGCTTACTTTGTAACAAGGTTCTTGAGATTTATTTATTTCAAATGTTGAAATTTAGTAAATTTCTGATTTTGTGTTTCGAAACTTATAAAAGGCTATTCCTCCTGAAATACAATCGTAGAAAAGTGACTTTTGATATTTGTGAAAGGTTTTTGGGGTGAGGAATACTATAAAGTTATCGGATTCTTAATAGCGTGATAGCTTTTGGGGGAGTGATACCAGGTCTTAATTATTTTTGTCTAAATTTAAATTGAAAATTTTTTGATTTTGTGGTAATCGTATAATGAGTGAAATGCATATTACCTGCCTAGAGAATACAAGTGTCTGAAAAGGATTTTGTATTTTAGAAAAGGTTTTGTGTGGGGAACACTAGGGTGTGCTTCGGATTGTCTATAATAGTCTGTTTAAACATTCTGAGCAGATGAAGTAATTCAGTTCTTAATTTATTTGCAAAATTTTTGAAATTTGAATTTAGGTATTTTAGTATCGAACCTTTTATAATGCATTTCCTCACTGAAAAACAGTCGTAGAAAAGTGATCTGAATAATTTTTGAAGGTCTGTTGAGGAAATACTAGTAGTTCTTTGATTCTAATAGCTGTAAACTTTGAGTAAACAGGTCATTAATTGTTTTTGCAAAATAGTTGAAAGTTGAAAGGGGGATTAGGCAACATATAAATGGGCTATGCCGCCGGAATACAAAAGGCGATAAAAAGTTAGGATTATTGAGAGGAAAGGATTGTGAAGAGGACCAGTGGGATAGTATATATATTATAATATAACTCGAGTAAGGACGGAATAAAAAACAGAAGGGAAGGGAAGAAGAGAAGCACGAAAGGAAGCGCATCGAGAGGAGAGAGAGAGATACTGAAGCGTCAAAATTTGTTTCGGTGGACCCCATACTGCTGAGTAAAACTCTGTAAATTAGATTTAAATTTATTGTGAATTGATAGTTAGTTTAGAGTAGGAGATGTCGAGAGATATTGTGGTTGATATAATTAAGAGAATGAGTGTGATTTGTCCGACAGTTGACGGGAACAGTAAGTTAACTAAGAGCTGAATAGCACTCCAAGAAAAACATAGTCGTCGGTTGTGATCGCACATATGATATATTTTAAGTAAAATTTTAAAATAGTTGTAAAGGTATATTATTTTTATTATAGAAGTTCAAGTTGGAGGAGCTACATTTCTTTTCGGTACATTCTTTTGCAATTTTAATGAAATGATCCAAAATTGAATTACAGAGAAGAACGAAAATTGTGCAGATCATGTAGTTGATTGTGAGAGTATACTACAGAGTTGAAAAGCCTTGTTCGGTTTATTCGTCGTTGTCGATACACTACATATGAAGAAAATTGTCGTAAGTCTCTTCGCCTGGTAGCAAGGGCTGAAAATAATCATCACCCCTTCTCCATCAATAATTTTCTTGTGTTTACAGTGAATATTAGAGAAGTTTTATTAGTAATAGCTGTTA
Organism: Trachelipus rathkii; assembly: GCA_015478945.1. Classification (NCBI taxonomy): domain Eukaryota; kingdom Metazoa; phylum Arthropoda; class Malacostraca; order Isopoda; family Trachelipodidae; genus Trachelipus; species Trachelipus rathkii. The sequence continues at coordinate 7,688 of JABUQX010070446.1, read as the reverse complement.
AGCCACGTCTACGACTACTTGCAGCCATGTGACAATTATGGTGTATATAAATGATTAATATCATACTCTTAAACTAGAATATAAATAATACAATACTGAAGCAAATAAAGTTATATTTTTATAATTTTTTTCTCGAAAGGTTTTATGTAATTGTAGAGAAGTACTATATTATGGGCTTTTGGTGTCAGGTTTAATTAGCATGTTTATATAGACCTATTGGGGGATATAAAATAGATAGTATTTATATATATTTATTTATAGTTATAAAATAATATATAACTATTATTTATAATGCATATATATTTCAACTTAACCAATCTATGGAACTCGGTGAAAAAAAGTTGATTTGATGAGTCTGATTAAAAGGTGCCGGAGAAAAAGAACAAGATATGATGAAAAATGGACTATCGCATGTCGCTGAAGAATACAAATAAGTAGAAAAGTAGTTGATATGATACCTAAGAGAAAAAGTTATACAGGTATGAAGTGCGATCGCGAAGAAGTTAATTACTTTTATGTGTGTGTGTAGATCTTTCAGCAGCATTCATGAAATGGAAGAAAAGATGTAATAATAGAGAAGAAGAAAGAAGAAAAAGAAAAGGTGAAAAAGGAGAAGAAAGAAGAAAGAGAAGTATATGTTAAAGAATGATGTCATTTCTTTTCTTGTACGTGAAATACTTTAGAGCAAATTAGGCTAATTGGATAAGCATTAATTTTTTGTCATGTTTTACGATAAATATAGATAAGCAGTTTCCTACCGGAAATAATAAGGTATCGGAGAAAAGGGGATGGATTAAGTGATGAGAATAGTGTTGGTATGAGTAACCATAGTATAGTGATCCTAGATGAGTAATAAATACTTAGGTGAACAGTTGAGGTGATAATAATGTTAACAAGTATGCTATTTATTTTAGTAGGTAGTGGCCAATAATTGGTAGGAAAATGAGTGTGGGGATAAATTGGGGTGAGATTAATTTTGATGGTCCCTTTTATAAGTACCGCAAAATGAGTGTGCTGACTGTTCGCGGGCAGCACACATGAGGACAAGGGCGTAAAATTGCATGTACATTGAACTACTGTAGGTAATGAAGTTGTACTTTTTAATAAACGAGCTCTATGGGTGTTGTACTTACATGAAGCTTAATATCGCACGGAGTGTTAGGCTGTTGCTGACGGAGTATGCTGTGAAAGGTTAGTATATAAATAAGATGGGGGTACTGAAACGTAGGGGTGATCTAAATTATGGGTCAATATATTTTAGGAAATATTGGTGTGAGATAATTATGAGGTTATAGATATTTAGATAGTGGAGGTGTATATATCATACATATAATATAATAAGTTACTATTAAGTCTCATGTGAGGTAATATAGTCAAGTGACAGGGTCACTGAAACAAGTGACAGCAACGTATATCCTGTCGCAACTAAACGATCAAAAACTTAGGTTCCAAAACATTGGTTAAATCCAAATTTGACAGCCATTGAGGAGCTGCGGAATAAAGTCGTTGACGTTAACAATAAGACTGTTTCCAAGTCGAAATAGGGGGTAACCTTGACAACGCTGTATATCTTATCCTGTTTATACTTTTATACGCAGGCTGTACAAAAGAGTGATTAGTAAGGAGAAGATCTATGGTGTTTTATGATTACTTAGTTGATATATTTATGTAAATAACCAATCACCCTTAAAATAATAGTTAAGTGTAAAGCTCGTTTCCTGGTGCGTTAGTAAATAATCTGCCGCCCTCTGGAGAACATAGGCTTAAATCGTATCACCCTGTCTTTAAAGCCGAGGAGCTGCTGAGTACTTTATGCTTAACAATGAAGGCGTCTATAGCATATATTATGTATTCAGTTTAGCTGTAGCACCCATTTCAATGAACATATGGAATAACCGTAAACTTGTCGAATTGATTTTGGGTTCAAAGTACGATGAGATAATAATTGAATTCGGGAACAGTAATTTCGTAGGGCAGAATTTTTTCGATTAGTTATCAAGGAACTAGGAAAGAAAAAGCAGTAGCATTAACGTAATTAATGCATATATAGACGTTACGACTAGTATAGGTCGAGCGACACGCGGGAGAAAAGGAGGGATAATTGGAACTATAAAGAGTTATGATGTTTAGTAGTAGTAGTAGTAGTTGAAACCGATTGACTATGTAATCAGCGGAGGTAGAGTAGTAGTAGATTAGTCGTGTCTGTACATAGTAAGTACTTAGCGACTTATTAACAATATTATAGATATCCATACACCTACTTCTTATCGATACAACAGATAGGTCATATAATATAGGTATTTTTCCGACAAAGCTTTGTGTAAAGACGGAGCGGAGCTTAATAATGAGTGTGTGTGTCGTAATACAACGTCGCCACACAAACAAAAAAGCCTAAAGATAGAGAAACCTAAGGCTTAATTTTCGTCTTCAGGGTGAAATTAGTACCGCGCTTGCCTATTAGATTAGATAGTCATTTCGTTCGCATGATCAGCTGCAAGAAACTTTGATGGTGGTTGTAAGAAGGTTGTAAGGAGTAACATCATCTGTGATGCGTTGCGTTATTTAAAAAGATGCGACGAGTCGGTATGTTAATCTTAACTTGGATTGTAACGTATGAAGAGGTCGTGCCTCTCTCTACGTACATTACATATCCCGCAGCTTAACAGAAACAGGGCTATATAAACCTCCATACAGAGAGTTATTGATCGAACTGCGGATAAGTCAAGTAGATACCAAGAGAGTAAAGTGTGTCGTGTCAAATAGTTATATAAAGATATTTTAATGGTTGTGTTGAATTATTTCCACAGGATTTCATCACTCGACATATTCTACAGGCAAGCATGTCTTTATGAGTGTGCAGAATGGTAAACTACAGAAAGAGCTAGAAGCTCGTCACACGCGGTGAAAGAACAGTTAGGTTCAGTAGTAAGGATTATTATAAAAGTAAACGGCAGACGCATAGAAAACAAAGTCATTGGAGTTGTAGAGGAGCGTATGGTAAGCAGCTCACTTTACAGAACGTGTTTGTACGCTGAGGAATATGCTCTGGACTCGCGTATACGAGTATGGAATTAGAGAAATTATAGAGGCGAGTGCGGAACAGTTGTAGTGAAAGACGGTAGGGGATATGAACACATAAGAGTCACTCTGGCAAATAATCGATAAATATAGATGGGTCTAACCGAGAAGATAAAGGAAGTAGGTGCTGGCAGGCGCGAGCAGATAATGAAAAAAGTAGCTTATAAGGCCTATCTTGAACGAGAACGAGATAATACTCGGAACTGAATTGTATGTCAGCAATGAAGAGTGGCGTATTTATGAACGGCTGGTATCTGGAAGTATAAACAATTTGAGAAAAAGGTTAATCAGGGGCGGGAGTGGCATGCAAAGACCATAATTATTAACGCAGTTATCGTAGTGCGGATAATTATGAGATGATAGACAACAAAGTTATATAGAATTCGTTAGAGAAGGACATTGGCGGGATCTATTTACATCGTTGATGAATACCCAGATCTGAAATAGAAGCGAGGACTACTAGATAATGTCGGCTTAGGAGACTTTGTATAACAAATTATGTGAGTATGGGATGGGGGTGCCGATGGAGGAACTGAATAAAAGTAATGTGGGGGACAACAATATACACGCCATGGTAATATTCATGACCAGAAGTATTGGGAGCGGTTTAGAGATCTGGTAAAAGATCCTGTCATAAAGTGAAATTATAGTAAAATAGTAATAGAGGTAATATATCAATACCTAAGGTATAGATAGTATGCGGTGATAATGATTATTAATATATAGAGTACGAATCAAGGTATAAGTATTACATTACTAAAAAGAGTAAATACGGGTAGTATATATAATATATCATATATCATATACTTTAAAGTTATTATATTATGTATTAAAACTTACTGACCACAGGGTTCTGAGTGTAAGAATTCTTTCCCTTATTCTATTTTGGCTTGCGTGACCCGTTAATTCCAATCTCGAAGAGGTGTGATTCGGTCAATGCGTTGGCTGGATTAATTATGTTCTTCAGTAAGGCCGAGTTCTCACGTGGTGCCTTAACCATGTCGCATCTATCCTCTAAAACTCGTTGAGAACACCTTTATAAAAACCATAGGTCATTCCGAGCTGCAATGTTACATATCATATTAAGGACCGCAGACCTGATAGCAACGATACTCGGTCTGTTGTTCCAGCCTTACGATACAACCGATCGTCATTATTCGTATCTGTGTAGGACAGTTAGTAGGATCATTGTTGAGTGATATAGAAACGATGAGATAAAACGGAGTCAAAGCTGTAATGTCAGCGGTAAATATGGATATACCGTCCCAAATATATATGCCACACTAGTGGGCGTTCGTTGGAGAGTGGTTTAATAGAATCGGCGGTTACATTTCATCATCACGGACAATATTAGAAGAGGAACATCAAATGCAACGTGGGTCGTAAGCTATTGAAAAACAACCGGGATAATGCGTGCAATTTTGTAGAGAGTCGTGTGTATAAGGTTATCTCTGTCACCTCGTGTCGAAAGTATAAAAGCTTCTGGTTAATGTAAATTGAAGAAGTTACGGCTCCATCTTGACGATGTCGAGCGACTCGAAGAATTTAATACATGAGGCCATAAAGTAATGTATCATTATTTTTACAGTACAAATATGTGCGAGATTACCGTTTACACTGAAACATCGACACGTGCTTAACAACGAACAACTTACGAAGTTTTACCTATTCTTTGTGAATTGAACGTGGTGGTGTTAAGGAAATTTCCCCCGAATATGTGTGTCCAAAATGGTTTAATGTATGCCTAAGTATTTTCGAGTATAGTAACTACGTAGTAGGGTTGGAAAGCTTTGAGAAACTATATAGAAACTGACTCGTTTCAACTTCACCCGATGTCTTCTGCCCAAGTATATAATATATAGTATATTATATATATATATATATAATATATATAGTATATATATATATATATATATATTATATATATATATATATACGTATAATATAGTAATATATTCTTGGGTTTATTTCAAGGGTCTTAGGCATATGTAAATTAATTTGTATATCTGCCGTATATGTAGTATAATATATATAGATGAATATAAATATATATAGTATTATATATTTATATTGTATATTATGGGAATTAATATATTTATAGGTAAGTAGGTATATAAGAGGGTTGAACATGGTAGTATATAGTGTATATTTGAAGTTTTCAAAGTGTTAGCAATGGTAATACTTATATGTAAAGTAGTATATATATATAATATATAGTATTATATAATAATATATATCTATATGATAATTATATTATATAATAAATATTATATAAAATATTTAATATAATATAAAATATAATATAGTGTATATTATTTAATAATATAATATAAATGAAAATAAACAATTTCAGTAAAAAGTTATAAATATATGAAAAACTTTATTTAGTATATCCCTGTGATGGTTTCCTGTTTGGGGACTTTGACTTATTGAACTGAATTTCAAACAATCCATTACACTGTGATGGATGACATGAACACCAAATCAAGCGTAGACGATGTTATGTCACTGATACGACTTAGATTAGATTTTAAGCTAGTTTTCAGTGATTCGAAATGGTTTCAGTGGAAAACTTTTCATATATATATACAATTTAACTCAGATATTTAAAAGGCTAGTGAGAAAATATAATAATGGCATGCGATTTGAATCGATTGGGTGTATATTTAATGAGTAATAAGGTTATCTACTACTACCATATGACAACTTTTTACTGTGCTGCATGACTAGCACTGCACTGGTACACTACTGCTACTTAGATATCCCATAGACTCTTCAAATGGCTACAACTTAGAGTTTGAAGAGGTTACATCCCCATGTTTAATAAACAAAAATTTGTGTTGTGACAGTAAAGACCGATAAAGACGTAAAGGACGTAGGAAGACGTTGCAGACGACTGAGGGTGGATGTGGGGGGACCCCATCACCCAACAGCCTGCGACAACGTCTTTACGTCCTTAGGGGTAGTTAGAAACACGTTTTAAGCCATTACCCTAAGACGCTAAAAACGTACGAAGACGTTCGTCAGGAGGGGGACGAGCGGCGGACCCCTCCTGGCGCAACGCCTTTTTACGTCCCACGGGGGGATTTTTGGGTGCCCCCTCTATAGTATATATAATATATAATGATATAACACAAGCAATATATATATATATGTATATATATATATATATAGTATATAGTAATAAATATAATTAATATATATATTTATTATATAATTAATAATAACTAATAAATATAATAAATAATATCAATAATAATAGTTTTTATAAATGTGCTGCTGATAATAACAATTTGACAAAACATATTGTAATAATTTTGAAAAACGAAATATGAATGATCAAGCGTTAATTTAATTATTTTATATTATTATTATGTCATTATTATTTATGTATTATGGTATTGATATGTTTCCTTTATTACAATTATTATTCAATATATTTTAATTAACTTATATAGTTTATGGAAATTTCATATCAACTTTTGGTGATTTTAATATAAAGTTCTGCTTTTAGCTTCGTATTCACGAAATGTTTTCTTATATTATTTCATTGTAATTTTACTTAAATATTCATAGAAAATATTTACAAAGAACATATAAGGCATATTGTGAATATCTGTTGGGTTCACTGACCGTTTCGTCTGTAATCCTCAGGCGGTCTCAGAGTTTCGTTCTGGCAGTTGATATTGAAAGTTATGGTTTTTAACACAAAGTTACTAAATTTTAAGGATACCATTTCATATTATCTTAATCTAGGAACATTATGGCTAAATGTCTGGTTTATAGATGTCTTAATTGAGTAGCAAGTAGAGCATTCAGCATCATATTGTTAGTTTTGGCGTTTTCGCATTTGAGGAGTGCAAATTAATTAAAATGCTTTGTAATATCAGCTATAGTTTTGCTGTTATCGCGGCTGACGTCATACTAGCTACTATATTTAGTTAAAGTACAGATATTTCATTACATACTGGATGAAAGGCCTCATATTTATTATCTAGATTAATAGGCTGTACAGTCAGAGACTCGGACAGGCGAAAATTAGGTACCCGACATGGTGATTAATGAAAAAAGTTTCCTTAGTAGGGAAGTAGGAAGAAAGTTTCTGGTTTGGAGGGGTATAGGATTTAACAGTGATTGTGAGTTGGCTTGTAGAACTTAAATGATAGAGTGTTGATAAGTCACCGTTTTAGAAATTTTCGCTGTGTAGTCGAGGCCTTCTCTGCGTTTGAAATTTTAAAATTTATAGTTAATGCTTTCAGAGATATTGTATCGTATTCTCCCGTTTTTATTTTCTATAGGAAGTTTTGTTGTTTGATTGATTGTTTATTATTTTTTTCTGTTAAAATTTAAATCCGGGTAGTTACAGTTTATTAGGTCTGTTTAATTTCTTTTTAACTTCAACATTCAAATGATTACCACCCCGCTGCCAATTTAGTTGGGTCCAGTAACCTGATAATATATACAGCTCCTACTTATTCCAAGAAGTATATAGTAGCCAATTCAATGTTAAAACACTTTCATATAATATTATAGTGTTATAGTAGGGTATGTTACTAATATAACATATAGTAGATAGTATAAAAGTAATAAAATATTATAAATAATAGTAC
>JABUQX010070445.1:0-17500 GCA_015478945.1 Trachelipus rathkii | reverse complement strand
TTTACTGACCTGTAATATTTTAAAAATTATTCTACTGCAACAGAGATTATAAAAACCACAAATTATAACAGAATTTGAAATTTGTTGGGTATTATAAATTTTGATTGATTTCAACCATGAGAACAGTTAATAGAAAGAACATAGAACAAATAAGAGGTTGTAACCTTTGACAAAGAAGAACAAATAAGTTAACCTTTGACAAAGAAGAACAAATAAGTTAACCTTTGACAAAGAAGAACAAATAAGTTGACCTTTAACATTTTAAGAACACACCCGACTAGAAAAAGGGGATAGCTGTTTCTTAATTAATTAATTACAGTACAGAGAATTAATTAAATATAATTATCAATAGAACTTTGATATTTTTTAAATAATTTTAGAAGAAAATTATTTTTATTTTTGAAAATAGAACTTTAATATTTTTAAATAATTTTGAAAAAGAAAATTATTTTTATTTTTGAATTTGAACTTTGAAATTTTTTAAATAATTTTGAAAGAAAATTATTTTATTTTTGAACATATAATTTTTAAAATAATTTTAAAAAGAAAATATTTTTTAATTTGAACATAGAAACAAAAAAAAAAGATTTAAATTTTTAAATTTGTAAATCTTAATAGTTGAATAACTATAGACAGATTTTTAAATTTAATAGTGAATAAATATTTTCTTTGAACATAGAAAATTTTTGGAAAATATTTGAAAACAGTTTGAATATTTTTGAAAACTTTGAAAAAATATTTTTGAAAACTTAGTGTTTTTTTTTTTGAAAACTTTGAAAAAATATTTTTGAGACTTTAGTTTTTTTTTTAATTTTAGAAACAGTTTGAGAACTTAGTTTTTTAAGAAAACTATTAGTGTTTTGAATGATTAACTGAATTTAATTAAAAGTAATCATGGAACTATTTTGAACCAATAGTCTTTACAGTCTTCGTATTTTCTACATTGTTGCTCATTCTCTGCTACCTGGTTCAGAAGGCTATAGCCGGACCAGTTGACCCTAATGGAGCTTCAGGAGGAGCTGAAGAGGACAACAAAGACTTAGAAAAAAAGGATTCAACAGAGAACAAGGATGAGGACATGGATGATACAAATAAAGAAGACCATACAGAAGATGTTAATCAAGAAGAAGAACATGATGTAACAGAAGTAAAGACTACTGATGGACAGAAAACAGAAGAGAATAAAGGAGCAAAACCCAAGATAAGGGAACCCACACAAAAGGATATGGGACTTCCTCCAGTATATCTACCTCCTTCTAACATTGATACAATGTCGTTAAACCCAAATCAGAGAACAGTTTGGGACTGGCATCAACCAGGAAATACAGAAAACACAGCAAGAATACCTAAGGTGCTCCAAAAGACAAATGTTTTGGACAACACCTTTAATATACATTTAAATGCATCGGGGGCCACTCCCCCTTCAAATAAAAAGAAAACTTATCCTTCCTGGAATGGCCAAACAGAAATATTTAACAATAGAAGTGAGTTTAGTGGAACTTGGGGACAGACCCAACCAAGTGATACTCTATATGGAGGACAACCTCAGAATCCGTGGGGGCCACCCCAAAATATTTTAAATAATCCTTTGAGTATGCAGCCACCTTACACAGGCTGGCAACAACCCCTTCCTACAATGCAACCTGGATACAATCCATACCCATATGGACCCCCTTATGGAGGATATTATCCAAACGCTGCGTATGCCCCTCCACTTCCAGAATTGCCTAAAGAATTAAAATTGTATGGAAGAAATACCAAGACCCAAGTTTGGGTAGGCATTAAATTTGAGGATTACCTTTCAACGTTGCAAGAGAAGATACGCACGTTAGGCCTAATAACTGAAAGACAGAAAATAGACTATGCTAAGACTACAATCTCTTCTGATTTCACATCCGAAGCCCGCCAATATATTCTGAAAGATAATAGCTTTTCTAGGTGCAAGACCCTAGAAGACTTTTTGATTCAATTGAAGATTTTTCTCAAACCAGAAAAAACCGAGACAATCTTCTGTTTATTGAAACAATTCATGAAATTTCAAAGGAGACCACATGTAACTCTTACTGAATTCATGTTGGACTTGAAGAATCTCCTTTGGGAATATCAGAGAAAACTCATAGATATTGAGACTTCCTTTGGATTTACTTCTCAACAGATAAATATTTTAATTATGACTAAGATTTTTAGAAAGTTATGGAAGAACTTCATGATCATAGAAGACTTAGAGAAAAAGTTTTAAAAGTTTTTTAATCCAGACTTGAGTTTCGTAGAAATTTTGGAGAAACTCAGCCAGATAGAAGAAGGAGTCTTGTTCCAAACTAACCATAGAGCTGAACAAGATAGAAGAAATACAGCTAGAGTATTCTATACAGAGAACAATAGCACTAATAATAGTGAAGTTAGAAAAGAATTAGTGAAGTTAGAAAAGAAAGAACTACATATAACCCTTCCATGAGGAACAGAACCATGGAATGGAGTAATAAAAAGAATACTTCTAAATTTTCAGGAAAAAGAACAAGCCCTTCTCCAAATATAAGACCTAATAAGGGAGTAGTTAAGAAACTCTCCAGTAAAGAGATAAAGTCAATGGACTATTGCCTAAAATGTGAATCTTTAGGTCATCATTCTAGAAACTGTGGTTGGAATACCACATATTGCAGAATATGTAAGAAATTCCATGCCCGGGGTTCGACGCCTAATTGTAGGAATGCCCCTGTATGGATCCCTAATGAAAATGAAAATAATATGGTAATACCATATAATAACCCCACTGATTTTGATAATGGGGTCAAAGCTCGAAGAGTCGAGATTAAAAATGATTCAAATACCAGAAAGCCATACTCTTACAAGAATGAGCGTAGCCATCAAGGTAAGAGTCCTAAGAAAACAACCAGAGTTCATCTGATTTCTAATCATCAAGCAGATCCAGAACATGAAGAAATATCTGGAACTGAAGATGAAGAAGAAGAGAACGAACAGTTTTTTACACCAGATCTCTCTGCAAGAGAGACAAATTTTTGATTCCAGGCAAAGATTTAAATGAAGAAATGGTAAATAGAACAGTAATTAAAGAAAATACTTCAAGCTTACAGAAGAGAGGTGTTATAGTAACCTCTAGCTTCTTTGGTGTAGGAATTAGACCCCCAAAATTGGGATGTCATTATTTTTTGTCAATATTTTTGACTCCAACAAAAGGTCAGAACGAGGTTGAAGTTCATAGCCTACTAGATTTGGGAAGCACAACCTGTTTGATATCGTTGGATAGATTGAGAGAAATAGAAAGAGAAGGAAGATTTAAACTGTCTCTTAAGGAAGCTAGTATTATAGTTCAAGGGATTGGAACACAGATGATCCATCCTATAGGAGAAGTTGATCTACTTCTAAGACTACACCAACAGTATTACCCAGTCACCTTTTTAGTGTGTAAAACTGAAAGCACTGGAGCTTGGAATGGAATTTTATTAGGTACAAGTCTTTTAGCTAACTTACCTATAACAATAGACCTTTCTTCATCGCATTTAAATCTTAAAGAAGAGAATAACGAAATAAAAGTTAAAATCTTTGCCAAATTAGGAAGTTACTTTCTCATGAATCAAGATGAAAAGATAACTAAGAAAGATAGAATGATTAATAATCATAGAAAAAATTCCAATAGGAATGATAAGTTTAAATTAAACAATTACAGTGATAATTGTAAACCAGTAATTAATAGAGGCTCTATTGAAAAGCCTACACAGAGATTAATTAATAAAGGCTCCATTCTTGAAAAGCCTACACAGAGATTAATTAATAAAGGCTCATTGAAGAAGCCTACAAAGACAGAAATTATTAAAGGCTCATTGAAGAAGCCTACAAAGATAGAAATAAATAAGAATAATGTTGTTCTTCAAGAGAACAAAGAAAATTCACAACTTCCTCCAGTAGAGGAAGGACCTTTAATAGCAGACGAAGAAATAGAAGTTCAATTGCTATTAATAGAAGAAACAATGGCACCTGCTCAATCTTATGGTTATCTGAAAGTCAGACCTGAGAATAAAGGAGATTTGAAACTGGAAAAGAAGTGTTTAATAACACCTGCTTTTTCCTTAGGGCCATTATATTTTGCAAACTCTGTATGCCCAGTTAGAAATAATGAAGTTATTTTGAGTTATATTAATCTAAGTGACAAGCCTTTTTATTTAAGAAGAAATAAAAACATAGGGAAGTGTCATCCGATTTTAAAGATTAATGAAAAAGAATATTTTAATAAAACTGCTATTGCTACAGAGAATAAGCAGTTAGGATCTACTTGTATAGTAACCTGCTCAGAAAATTTATCAGATAAACAGTTGAAAAATGCATACAGAGAGATTATAACAGATAATTTAAGTAAAGAAGAAGCAGATGTTTCTATTTTACAGAAACCTGAGCATTTAGAAGAACTTCTGGATTTGTTAATGGAATACAAGGACGTTATTGCTCTAGATGATGATGCAGTTCCTGTGTGTCCCATACAGAAGTTTGAAATAGAACTTACTCCAGATGCTCCAAAGATCATTTTTAGAAAACAGTATCGTCTCCCACATCGCTACTTGGAAGACATAGATAATTTTACAGATGCAGCTTTAAAGAAAGGATATATTAAAGCTTGCTATTCGCCACATAGTTCACCTCTATTGGTAGTGGCCAAGAAGAATTCAAACAAACCTAGGGTCTGTATAGACTATAGGTATCTGAACTCCTTCAGCGTCCCAGATGTGTACCCACTGCCCTCAATAGACGAGATATTTTCGTCCCTAGGAGGCAGTACAGTAGTAGGGGATCCATTCCGTTAAAAAATGACCTTGACCTTTTTTGACCTTTTCTGACCGCCACGTTGTTTCCTGAGGGTGATTTTACCATGCCTTGACCTTTTTTGGCCTTGACCTTTTTTGGGCTTGACCTTTTTTGGCCTTTACCTTTTTGGGCCTTGACCTTTTTTGGCAACCCTAATTTTCTGGCACCCCTAATTTTCTGGCACCCCTAATTTTTAGCACCCTTTCGAAGAAAGGGTGCGCCAAACGGTTGCGTTAGCAACCGTTGTACGTATTGCCCCCACTATTTTACCCCCCTCCTAATTTTCTCGACCGTGGTCAATTTTTGCCCACGGTAATTTTTGATGTGTCTTTAGGGGCTTAGCCCTTTTGTGATGTCTTAACCTTGATCCTGGGCCCTTGCAGGTGCGACCCGTCCGCGTGAACCTTTGGTTCAAATCCTGGGCACCCGCAGGTGCGACCCGTCACCCCACCCGCCATCCATCCCGTCAACCCGCCCGTAAGCCCGCCGCGTTTTTCAGCCCGTCGCGTGAGCCCGCAGGCGCATTTTCCGCGTGTACCTCCCGCCCGAACCGCGGGTTCAAATCCCCAGCTCGAAATAAAAGGCATCTTCATAGCCCGAACGTGGATGTGAGCGTATGTCAATCAGACTATCCCGGGTTTCCAGTCCTTCAAGTCCTAATTACCAGAGAACTCCCCATCCCTAATGGTGACGTGAACCTCTCTGTATGTTAAGGTTTCATACCTTCATCATACAATAACACCTGAAGTACATGCGCTTAATACACTGCGCTATGAGGACACCTACCGTTTTTTAGTTTTATGATTGTTATACACTACTCATTCTATGACTTTACAACCATGTTACGCTTTTAATTAATAATTGGCAACCAAATAAAAATAATAATTGGCAACCCAAATAAAATAATAATAATAATTGGCAACCCAAATAAATAAAATGGCAACACAGATAAATAAAAATGGTAATGAAAGAGTAATATAAATAAATATTTTATTTTACCAAAATATACATATATTATAAAACAAATAAATATTTTAATTTTAACAATATATACATATATTATATTTGTACATTACAATGAAATTATATTTTATTTTTTCAGTGAAATTAGTGTTCCATCATACCCCTGGGCTACAGTGCGGGCACTACCTAAAACAAGATTCCTCTTATTTGAGGTATGGCGGAACCTTTTAATACCATTTATTAGCGTAACATCTCCTATCTTATTAGCTCGCATTTTCATATCAGGAACCCACACTTCTCGGTAATGTTTTTCATTATTTACGTATGGCTGTGCGGAGTCGTCTAGATTATGGATATCTTTGTGAAGTGAAGATTCGCCATCTTCTTCACTCATCATTTGCGTAACAGCTAATGCTGTTACGTCTGTATCCTTAATCATGTTGTAGAAGTGGTTATCGTCGTTTAAGACCATCCAATCACGATTCTTGGTCTTCTCCATCCTTAATCATCTTGTCAAAATTAATCTTAGCCATGCCCTGGAAATTAATTATATGCTCTGTGTCCTTGTTCAACGTTAATCCTTTTGCTTTTAAGATGTAAGCAAAACTCGCGTCATTCTTCTTTATTCGAATGGCGTAGGATTTAGGACCTGTGCACACGAAAGTATCAGCTATTTCTCCAGATCCTATCTCATCAGTCAGGTTTCCTAAGAATTTCCCCGTATCAGGAATATATTCGCCTTCACGAGCTGTGAAAACACAGCTGTCGGTGTCACAGTATAGTACCCTCTGACCTAGAGAATCGAGGAGTTTATATAATTCGACCCTCGCATAAGCTGTGGTGAAGGAAGCGACAGCAACATTTGTAGCCTTTGCTGTTTTATTAGTGAAGCCAGTATGTGTAACTTCAACTATATGTTTATCCCCCGCTACAGTGATATTTCTAACCTTAAGATCAGCTCTCTTCATTAATTCCCAGACCTGTGCATAGCTAGTGCAGACGATGTCTTCATTCTTGGGAATACGTTGAGCTAGTTTTCCCCATAATGAATTAAGAAGTAATTTAGCTATATATCGCATTCCAGGGTTGCTTTCAATATTGTTTGGGTCAAGTGTTACGCCCTCAATGTCCTTGAAATCTTGCAGGTATTGAAGGAATTCTTCGCACGTTTTATCGGTTACACCATCTGGCAAACCTGAAGCCTCAGTCTTCCACTTCAAGAATGTTTCAATGTATTTGCCGAATATGTCATTTGAAGGTGTAAATTTCCATATTTCATGTATCTTTTTAATCTCATAACCTTTCTCTACAGCTAATTCTAGCTCTGGACTACAGTATACTCCTTTTAACATACGTTGATTGTCCGTATGTCTGCATTTTCCTTCATAGGCGGATGCGCTGCATGTTCTACAAAGAGAAAATATTAGCCGATTGTCATGTCGCGCAGGGAGGACAGGAGTGTACAGATTCTTAGGAGGTAATACCGAGAAACATACGATAGTCCGAAATAAGTGGAATTCATTTCTTGGACGAACTTTTCTATGGTAGGAAGATCCCTACCTACGAGTTTCGTAGGGGCACCTGCTGGAAAGGGCTTTGTTTTCTGGACAAAAGGATACAGGGAGGTGAAATCTAGATACTTCAATTGAACGCCTTCTGTCGGTGGATAGTAATAGACGAAGGGTTCTGTACGCCCACCGTACAAGGCCTCACCTACCTCTAGTTTCGCATTTGCGAGTTCATTACCAATTGACTGCACGTATCTTCCTAACTTCTCAGTTCTTGTTTCGTCGTTGTTATTTACAACAGTGACCTCACACTCTTTTTTCATTTTCGTCCATTCGCATTCCCATATTCTAATTACTTCATACCCTTGTGACTTATAATCCGCTTCTTGTCTCATGGGTTGTACTGTATCTGTCAAGACTTGATTTGCCATAGAGTTTTTCTAAACCTTTCTTACATGCTTGATGTCCGTGAAATACACAGCCATGGAAGAGAAAGACAATCTTCTTCATGGCTGTACCAGTTGGAGGAGGGGGACGTCTCTTATTCAATTCTATCGTTTGTTCATTAACGTTGAGTTGACGCGCAGATAAGAACTCATTAAGGTCAAAGGGTACGTGGTCTTCAGCTGGAATTTCAGCGTACCCATCAGGCTTTAGATACCTGTTTTTGATTTTAAATTTACGTTCGCCGCCATTCCTTGCATGTTCGATCCGATGACCCTTATACATCTCCATGAACGTGAGCCACTTCACACCATCATACGAGTAGTTTGAATCATCAGTACGACCTATATGAGCCAATGTATTTTTAGGCATGAAGTGCATTTTATATACCATGAATGATAAGGCAGCAATGGTAGAACAATCAAGTAGGCAGTCGACTTTATGATCCTTAAGGAAGATTCCCCTGAATTTCTCGAAGGATTTACGAAGAATATTAACGTCTTGAACGCAGTAGGTTGTACATTCCTTCATGATGTCGTAATCCTTATTGTTAAATGTTTGATACCAACGCTCAAAATCGGTCTTTTCACTGTCGGACATACGATGTGTCTCAAAGGTCTCCTTGTCCGGAATTTTTCCCTTGTAATTTATATTCTCAAGGGTAAGAAAACGGTAAGGAAAGAACCCTTTAGAAAGCTCACCTGTAATGCCCATGCATTTAGGGAGTTTTTTCAGTGCACAGGGCATAAACATTAGTGTGTCCTTAAACTGGATATTGTGGTTAGCTGTCATAGTTATAATTTTGGTTCCACGCTTCACAGGGTTGGAAGATATGGAATGGACGGTAGGCCTGGCAAGCAGTTTGCCGTAAACAAACTGATTGTCGAACTTACCGCCATTATGAGCTGCAACTAGAATGTTTGACTTCTTGTGTTTTTCGGCAAATCTGAATATATAGTTGAGAAATAGATCGACTGGACACTTCTCATACTCTTCTGTTGCTTCCAGATTCAGTTTGAATATTTCAGTCCGAGCCGTTCCGCAAGTCTCACATGGCGATGAATTGTCTATTTCCTCCTCCCCGCAGTTGCTGCATACTAACATACTCACTAGAATATAGGGAAGCATATCTGTTTTTGTGCGTCCTCCCCTCTTCACGAGTATTATGATTATAGGTCTCGATATCATAATAAAATGTAAAGGTGGGCTTACGTTTGGCGAAAGCATTATCTGTAGGCACCTTGATTTTCTTCATGAAACATTTATGGTTATCGCCTTCTATACCATACTTCTCGTCGCATACTCCACATTTAATATGCATACAGTCATGTCGGTGTACGCCTCGTTTATCAGCTACTATCTCACTGTCACATAATGTACACACATTAAGGTACTTGCAGGTGAGGTCTTTATGCAATTCAAGACAAGCTTCATTATAGAAATCCCGATTGCATTTATCACAATGTAAAAGCGTAGATGTGTCACCCGGTAAAGCTTTACATTTATAAGTTAAGCATTGCCCGCATCTGTATTCAGTACACTCGTTTTGTAAATGGTTAATTAAATGGTCGGTGAAGGAGTAGCACTGATGACAAAAAACTGGTCCCTTGATATTCTGAGGTTCTACACTACCTAAAGCTATCTTGATGGAATCTCCAGGAAAAGGGTAATAATAATGGGTTTCTTCGGAGTCATATCCTATTACAAAAAGAGGTAGGTCCCTATTCTGTTCATGTGGTTTAAACACAACCTTGAGTTTGTCGTTCACATCCTTAGTAAAGAAAACAAATATTCGGCAACCTATTTTTTCCTCTATTACTGCAAAATCATCTGCCTTTAGGGGTTCTTCATAAGTCAGTCCACACCGAGTTGCAATCTGGCCACCTAATTCATGTAGATTCTGAGGTGTAAATAATCCTATTTTAGGTGCATCTTCGTCGGGTTTTTTAGGTACATGAGTGTGGAGCTTATAGCATGCAGCTATAGCCCTGAAACCACATCCTCCACTGGTTCTTACACTCCTATTCTCGTTATTTATACCTAGCTGTACTTTATTGACGTATGTGGATGTTTAAAGTTCACAGACGAAGGATCAATTGGACCATTTCCCTCTGGATTGTGGCATATCTGTACATCTACTACGAAATCGTCCAACATGGCTTGGTCACCAGACTGAAAGAGTTCTAGAAAACGGTCCGACAGATACCGGGCAAGATTTGGACGGGAAATCTCTTCATGGGGAATGCGGATGTGGAATTGTCCCCCATTCCTATCCGTAAAAAGGAAACCTGCCCGAAGGGTATATTCCCGATATGTCACTACGCTTCTAACCTGTTCTATCACGTTGTGAATGACAGCTACTAACACGTCGTTGATGTCTCGAGTACCGTTAAAGATCCGTCTGGTATCGATACGTACTCTGTAGCGGTGCTGGTCGATAATCCCTGAATTACGCGTAGATCCTTCACGTGTTACCTTCAACAACTCTGTAGAGAAAGGTGCAGGTGGTTCATCAACCTCCTCCTCCTCATCGTCATGAAACACCTCAACACGTGAAGGACCCGCTACAGATCCGTCATCTACAATCCGTCCAGGATGCCCTTTCTGTTTCTGGTTTTTTCTGGAAATAGCATGAAAATTCTAACATAGCATGTGTTAACATGCTATTTAATGTCCCAATATTTTTCCAGTAAATATTTTTCCAGTAATATATAGAATTTCGATTGGTAACTTACCGACGATGTCGAAGTTGGGATATTTCGCTTGCAGATAAGGGAATCAGGGGCATCTTCAAGTGTAGCTGGAGATTGCAGTGGCTTCACAGTAATTTAAGGCTTGCTTGAATTACGGGCAGGCACTCTCAGATAGATTTCTGTTGCAAGGTGAAAAAGAACGTGTAAGCTAATTGTAGACTGTTATAGGTGTAAATACTCTTACCAACGTATTCCAAATTTGAAATATGCTTACACCTTCCTTGTTTTTTCGACGCCACGGGTCGCGCGAGGATGTAGAACTGCTTGGAGGGAATTCGCAGTTGTAGATCTCGATTGCGCACTTTTCATCCAGCTACTACATCCACGACCTGTTGAACCGCTCTTACGGTTTTGGGCACAAGCGCTACGACGCAAGTCTGCGCCGTTCATAATTTGGACGATTAATCTTTTATTAGGACTGGTTGGGTTTTCTACCGTGTTCTACCTAGACCGGCAGAAAACTGTATGTAATACATAAAACTAAATGTAGATTGCTTTTACCGACAGCTTAGAGACTAATATCGGGTACTCATCGTCACTTGACAATACATACATTCCCTTCGAATTTCCTTCGGTCGCACTGTTCACGCGCTCTCTGTAGAATACAATCCTCCGAACGCCCGCTGCGTCACCTGTTTCACGCGAACTCGCGCTTTATCGCCTTCGGACTTGCGCTCCGTTCAGCATTATTACGTTGAAGCTTACGACGTTCGAGCTTGGATATCAGTCTTCTCTTAACAGGACTAATTTGCATTCCGATCACCTCTATCTTTGTTGACACATTGAGCATTATCACACTGTAATGAAACAGTATTATAAGTATATATATATATATATAGTATATACTATATATAAATATATCACATATATACACTATATATATATATATATTTATATATATAAAAGAATATCTATTGTAATAACGGTTATGAATATAATAACGCTTAAGAAACTTACTCTATGTTGAATCCTATTTTCAGTAGCTTGAGGATTAAGAAATAAGTTCATCTCTCTCTCAGTTTCAAGTAGAGCTCGCACACATTCCTCATCATTATCCGTGGATATATCAAGATCAACTTCACTAGTGTTCACTGTTTCAGGTCGTAGAGGTATTTCGTTCTCGGTCTGTCTGATGAATTTGCTTATTATAAAGATGAAATATATATATATATATATAGTATATATATATATATATTATATATATATATATATATATATATATATATATATATATATATTATAATAATAATAATAATAATTTAACATCACTTACCCTTTTGCATGGTTTGATAGCATTCTGTCTTCGGTCATCATCAGCTTCGACTGCATTTTCATAGGTACCCACAGCTTCCACTAATTCAACCTCTTCGACTACTTCTCACGAGTACGGACTCTGACACAGTTTCTCCATCTCCACTGAAAGTACGTTTTAATCCTCGTTTTTGATTAGTTCCAGACATATTTTCGTTTTTCTTCTTCTACAATTCTTTCCAAATAGCGTAAAACACTGAAACAGAAATGTATATATATATATATATATATATATATATATATATATATATTTATATTTATTATATATATTTGCTTAATTAAATAAATTATTATATTATTAAGGTTTCGAACACATATATATATATATATTATATATATATATATATATATATATATATATATATATATATATATAAAATTTAAATTTTAAAATATATATTATATAAATATTATTATATTGGAGCGTATGTAATTCACAGCCAATACGATGCAACCCCTGAAACACACTGAATAAATTTACCTTGACACCTAGGTTTTTTATACGTTACATTTTAGCCCTGAGGGCGTGTATTTTAAGCCTAATAGGTAACCCCCTGTACAGGAATGCTCGTAAAGGTTAACTAGTACTCTTTAAAGTTTACATATGTATTTCAAATGAGGAACAATGTCTTAAATCTAATATATATATATATAATATATATTATATATATATATATATATATATATATATATATATATAGTATATATATATATTATATATTCCGTAAATATTATTATACGCTATAGTTTTCTTTTTAAAATAAATGGAATACGATGAGGAATCATACACTGAAACGCAATTATAAAAATATTCTTTTATTGAGTAAAATTACATCATTTTTAGAATTTCCTGAACAATAATAAAATCGTTGAGTATTGGGTTTTTAGCTGAGAATACATTAACGAGATCTTCAAGAGTGCGATTTTTAAGTAATCCTTGTAAAAAGTAAACGGCATAGAGTCCACATAGCTGTGACGAGTATGATTGTATCGGAAACGTTAAGGTTTTCATATAGCTTGAATTATTGTTTCTTAGGAATTGCTTTATATAAGGGGCTGAATATATATTCGATTGATGCAGGGAATCAACTAGAATCATACAGTTTTCATCAAGTTTGTACAGTACAGCCCAATGACCCTGAGTAGTTTCCCATCTAGGTGAAGTGTTAAATATCAACCCTTCGTTTACTCTTATTTTTATATCTTCTAATTCATTACTGGCATACGTATGCTTGAAACCCCTTACTGATGTCAGTAATACGCCAAGTTCGGTCTCGTTCATGTTTATCCGGTTAGAAGCACGTTTCTAACTCTGTCTAGTTCAACGAGACTCTGGTATTCCATATAAACCAAGACTGAAACAGGAACCTGTAAGCTCGATGCAAAATTTAAATTCAATCCTAACATGATCCACTCGTTACAGCGCTTAAATGAGTAGAGGCAGACGAAGAAAGATCGGGCGTTAGTTCATAAGCATATAAATTAGAATTGTCAACGTAATCTTGTAGTGTAATTCCCGTTCCTGAATCACTACACTGCACAGTTTGAGCTATCAGATCGTAGAAAGGCCGAGAGCACAACGACTCATAGGGAATGGTGCTATAAGACGTTTCGTAATCCCTACCGTGTGAATGGCCATCGATTTGAAGACTGATCCGTTTTAAATTGAAATGTTGGAATTTAAAGGTTGGCTTTTTATACTTGCCTGTTACAGCTGTATGCTCAAGCATACCTACTACAACTTTCAGGGGAAGAGTAGCGTTAACAATGTTGGGGATATTAATATTTGATAAGCCAGGTGTAAAGTTAAAAATCTTTGTCTCCACTCGTATCAATGGGTACTTTGCGGTTGAGGAAAGAAGTGATTTTTCAATTTCAAGATGTCTGTTAGCTGTGAGTTTCACTTTGCGTACATAAATATAGGTCTCCAACAATTTGAAAATTGGGGATGGTGGAGTACTCGTAGCACCGCTTTTAGTGCTTACTTTCAATGCAAACTGTGGTGCAGACCTAGTCAATTTCAACTTAAGTTCCACACCTGGGAGTAGAAGTCGTTCCTGATTAAGTAGATCCCCCATTAGTCGACCGTAAAATTCGTAGGTGTTACTTGGAGATTTCGCTGCCCTGTCAATATGCTTATCTACATCTTTAAAGCTGTAGAACCCACAGGATTGCAGGTGGGAATGTTTCGCATCTTCACTAAAGTTTAAAAGATTTGTTAATGTAACATTTGTAGGGGTATAAGGCTGTAGCTGAATTAACAGGTGTTTCATTAAGGAATATTTCCAACTGGCTGAAAGCGGTATACAAGAAGTTACTCTCAGTGTAAACGACATGATCATCGGATGTAGGTAGGTCGCTTCCGTCTTCTGATAAAAGTTTCACTTTCAAGTATAAATGGATGTCACAGGGATCGATGTAAAAGTCCCCCGAACCAGTAACTACAAACTCTAAAGGTGCATCGCTATTGGTAATCGAGTGAGTGGGATTGATAGATACGTAATTGCTATTAAGCAGACTCACTTGAGTTGGCGGAACATTAAAAAGATTTAATTCTGATTTACAACAGCCATCAGACGCACTGGTTAAGAAATGCATCCTGTCGGTTCAAAAGCTTGCCTAAGAATGAATAGAATATAATATCACACCTCTTATATACTCTACCTAGATAAGGTTATATATATTCTGATGAGCCCTCAGTTCCATTGTAACCTTTAGGCGAGTAAGAAGTGTTATCGAACCTTTGTGTAAAGAACCTTGCTATTTTACTGTGTTCATCATGGTTAGAGCTAGCCGTTTCATCTCTATACAGGACATTGTACAGTGGGAGGAAATTCTTCCAGCCTATGGAGTTTCAATTGTTTATAAAAGAAGACCCGAAGGTAGTGAATTTTACACGTGTACTAGCTCCCGTGCAAACTATAGTAACCAAAGGGTATTTATGAATACAGAAGAACTACTTAATGTATGTTTACAGGCCGAAACATTCATTTCGCAGTGCCGTAATCCTTCGGTCAGTTTATTCGGGACAAAAGTAGTTATCTCACAGAGTGTAACGAGGAAACCTAAACAACTCACTATCGAGTTTTCAAAGAAACATAACATAATCAGAATGGAGGTCCGAGTATGGAGAGCGTATAACTCGTGTACATTTAAACGCACCCATTACGGATTCTTTATTACAGGAATACAACAGTTGAAGTATATGACCAAGATTCGCAAGAGGGTATTATTACAGAGTGCAAGGGTTGACATGTTGAGTAATCACGTAAATACGGCACATTATATGTTGTATGAGGAATACTACACATTTAAGAAAATGCTTGCGGGTAACTCTGAAGATATTATTGAATACTTCTTGAGATCCATAGACATGTATAAATTTATTTCAATGTTTAAAAAACAATGGTGTGATTCTATTTACACTGATGGGCCAGAAAATAAACATGCTATGATTTCTATACGTGATCTTTTCACATATATATTAGGAGGTGGTGTGCATGTACTAAGAGAATACCTATTGGAAAACGATCTGAACGAGTGGCATATTTGTAAAGCCTTCGAAAGAGTAAGCTTGAAATAAGCGTAGAATGAACCTTTAGGTTAACGTATAAATATATTTAAAAGGAAATCTATGTATACTACATCCTTACTGAACTAATAGCTACCAAGCATGGAGGATGTGTGTAAATTCATGTTCCGTACACCTGCAACATGTCTTATAGCCGGTCCAACTGGATGCGGAAAAACATTTGCAATACTAAGATTATTAAGTGAATTAGAGATATTTGAAGAGCCACCTGTGAAAATAATATGGTGTTATAACGTATTTCAAGCAAAGTTTAACGAATATAAAAATCTTATTCATTTTCATGAAGGCATCTATGACGTAAAATCGTTAGAGAACATAAAAGGACATAAGGTAATAATACTGGATGACCTCATGCATAAGGTGAATATTGAGATAGCAGAAACATTTACAGTTTATTCTCACCATCTAAATATCTCAGTGTTCTTTATTACACAGAACATTTTTCACCACAGCAAGCATATGCGTAGTATCTCATTGAATACCCAGTACTTGATTCTTTTCGGGCAGAGACGCGATATGAGTCAGATCAACGTGCTAGCCAGTCAAATGTTCCCCCTTCAAAGGAAAGAGTTCTTAAAAGTATATAAAGAGGTTACTTCGATCCCCCACGGTTATTTGATGTGCGAACTTCACCCTAAAAACACATACAGAGTGTTACTCCGCACAAACATTCTACCTTCCGAAATCGAAACTGTTTATATTCCTGAATAATGTTGATAAAGAAATATTTACCGTTGATGAAAAAATATAAGAAACTTAGTAAAAAAGAAAAAGCGAAATTACTAAAAAACTGCATTTGTAAACTGTATATGTGAGATCTGCTTAAATATGGTAAAACAGGTCATTCCATTGAAAACTAGTCAGAAGGTGAGGTTACGTCGTCACAGCAACATCATTCGTAAACTAGTCCGTAAAGTTAAGAAGAATAAGAATTTAAAGCATAAAAAGAAACTGTTACAACAGGGGGGAGGGGTTTTCCTTCCATTACTCTTCTCAGTAGTTGGGCCCTTGTTGTCTAAACTGTTAACAGGGAATCACGCGTAAGAATGAAGAAGGCTGTAGTAATCCCCTTCGAACAATATACAAAGCTACAGGATAATTCTTTGGTTATTCCTCAACCTCTTCCCGAAACACTACTCGATCCGCGAGTTGAACAAATACGTATTTTTGAAAAGGAATTAGCAGAAATATTAACTTCAAAAGTTAATGTAGACACGAAAAGGATGAAATATCAGGAAATATTACAAAAATTATTAGAAGTCAAAGACAAGTATACAGGAATGCATCCTGTTTCAAATGAAGTTTCACAAAGGGACTATGAAAGAAAGGATTTTAAAAAGGTTTTAGAAAACAGCTTGCCACCTACATTGAAGAATAAAGGAAACGCATTATATGATACTTTAAAAGATCAACTAAATTGGAACGAATTGGGTCAGATTGTAGTTAATGATCAACCCCTTCAAGGGTCAAATATAGTAGACTTGGTCTCAGACTTAGCTCGGGATTGGAAAAAGAAGCCTATACCAGGATGGGATATCATTAAACGCGAGTTACAGGGTATTAATTTCCCTCGAAGCTTAATTCATAATAAGCAGAGGCTACAGGATTGGGATAATCAATCATCGGATTCCGAACCTGTAGGTCCTAATGAACGACCTTACAAGGGAATATTACATCGTAAGAGCAAAACAATAAGTAGTCCACAAGTGATAAGAAAAAAGCGAAATGAATTAGCGCGAAACTGGTTAAGAATGTAATATACATTACGGCATTTGAATACAAAGATACAAATGTGTCACTCTCATCATAAAATATGCAGAAACAGAATCGTGCAAGGATATACAGGAATACACAGGCTCATTCTTGTATATACAAGAACGACGTTAACTCAATTAGGCCTAAAAGTGTAACTCCGCCTCTTATGTTTCACCATCATAACTCTTAAGCCTAATCAGATGATTGGCTGATGGAACGTAAGACAGTAAAAGGGGGCGGAGCTAGATAAGCTCCGCCCACCTCTTATTCATGTATATAAGCCCCACGCTCACTCTAAATCACCATATATTTGTATTCCCGCCTTCCTATGGTTAGTAGTTGTGTTACAACCAAAATGA
>JABUQX010070444.1:2500-16258 GCA_015478945.1 Trachelipus rathkii | reverse complement strand
CTACTAATGTTTCTAAAAATATATTAACTTGATTAATAAAGAGGAAAATTAACATTTATTTAATATTATCATTAAATCAATTACATATAAAAAGATATTTATATTTTAGAGAAAAATTATATAATTTTTTATATCAAGCTGATTAAAATTTTATTAAAGAAACCGCTTGTTCAAAGCAACAGAGCTCGAAACGAGACTTGCTATAACTATATAAATGTTCCTATAAAAGCTAGCGACGCGCATATAGCGTAGGAAGAAATGCAAATTCTAAACTGTATAGCGAGACTCATCGTAAAAATTATTAAAATGATAATTCAAGATTAAAATTACTTTGATAATATTAACTCATTTTCTTTTCTTTTTAATACCTTACTCGTAGTCAAAATCTTTCTCTTAATTTTAATGAGTTTTAAAAAATATTAGAAAGTAGAAAATATCCACAAAAAGAAAAAGAAGCACATCGGGAAGCAAAACTCTCTCTATACGGGGAAATCGTCCTTAAAAAGCAAAACCAAAAACCAACCTTCTCATACGAACATGTGATTGGTATTTTATTTTAAACTTACTACAAACAGAAGTGATTTGTTCCAAACGACCTTCGAACTGGGACAGCAACCAAATCTTCCTTGCCTGTCACTCAGAGAGCGCCATCTATCGGCCGACGACAACAACAGTTCTCGCACTCCCAACCTACAAACATGGTTACTATGAAAATGACCTTTGAATGAAATAATCAAAATAGAATTGATAATAAAACATAGGAGAAAGCAGAAATGGAATATCATTTTGAACTCTACCATTCAAGAGAAGATTCGCAGGCGTGGAATGATTGGATCTTAACTGCATTTGAAAACGCAAGGTTAATAAGAAACCCTCTTACCGGATAGGTTCCATTGCCAACAATCAAACGGTGGAGACATTAGTTTCACCTCTGAGAGTGTGACATTGAAAGTAAGTTCAAGACGAGAACCGAACGGAACGATAAGAAAAGGGAGAAGATTGAAAAAAAATACAGAGAAACCCAGTATTGCAGACGAAGGTTACCTCTGTAATTAAAAATGTCGCTCTACGAGTTCTTATTTTATGAGGTTTTCTTTCTCTTTCTAAATTAGTGTTTCAAAGTTCTTCCTTCCTCCTTTTCCTCCATCTTCTTCTGTTTTAATCAGAAAGGTTGGGTATAGAAAAAAAAAACTGTGAAACTTATCACAAACACACGCTCACGTGCGTTATGTGAAACAGTTTTTTCCCCACGTCCAAGGCACCAGTTCTAAGGTGGAAATTGATAGGAATCTTTGTAGACAAAAAGCATGCATTCATTAGAAGTATGCAGCTGTAAAAGAGGGGGGGGCGCTAATTTGCCGGTCTCATGCATACACCATCAAATCTCGGGTGAAAGCCTCCATACTTGTATACCGTATCTATTATTTAAACTAAAGTATATTTCGCGCCTCTTTCTTCCCCAAGAAAGAGACGCCAAACTAAAGAGCGGAAGCTGGCGCAAGTGCCACAAGACAATGCCAAGCTAACTCATGATCAGTCTTTGGACACCCCTCCCACGATGAGGCGGTATCAATCTCGACCTCATTCTCGCAGGTCATTTAGATTAGGAATTCGTGCCATTTCTATTTGTTAGTTATATGTGTGTTATCATTATTACTAACGTTGTCTTGTGCATTAGAATTACCTCATTTACTTAATTGATCACACCATGATTTGTCCTTGTCATATCACTATCATAAAAACCACTACGAGGAAAGTCTTCTTAATAACCCCCCCCCCATTGATAGCCGAATTGATGTTCGCCTATATATATATATATATATATATATATATATATATAATATATATATATATATATATATATCTATAATAATATAATATATATATATATTATATATATATATATATATATTAGTTGATAGCACCGATCCTGAAAATTTAAGTACCATACACATACTGTTTTATACTAACAATTTTTTCAAAGCCATAGCGATACTGAAATTTTTGCCAATACGAGAGGACTTAAATTTAGTCCCTATCTTATGTTCATTCCTATAGGTTTACAGAATTCAAGTTAATATATAATAATATATAATATATAATATATACTATATATATTATATATCTATGTGTGTGTGTATTTTTTTTTGAGTTTATTTTGTTTGTTTATTTATTATTTTTTATTTTTTATTATTACAGCCTACACTGTCATAATGCGATGAGCCCGTATTTCAATGTGAGTGTGGTCTGTACGCTCATAAAGTTGCTATGCTCTATATCTAACGTGTATGATATAGCGCATATGTATGCGACAGTTGACGTCTATTCGTTTTTATAAGATGTTGTTTGTTTTGTTTTTGTTATTTTAGGTAGTGATTAGGTAAGTGTTTGTCAGTCTAGAATACATTCAGAATTGTATAATTATGAATTCTCATCAGTAACAGAGTGTGCTATGTATTATATATTGTATTTAGATTCACCGCATGCGAATCTATTCCTTGTATTTAAGATATTATTTAATCTAGCTAAATACTTTTGCTTTGCTCAGAGTGTGTGTTACAGTCAGCTGCCTGTTTGTCCGGATATTGTAGTAATTGTTTGTTGCGTTTTTATCTTAGTCAGTATTATATTTCTTCTTGTCCAGTATCTGCCTGGTTTGTCTTTTTTTTTGTGTTGTTGTTTTTTTATTTTTTTTGTTTTTTTTTTTTGGTTTTTTCTGGTTTTTTTGTTTTTGGGTTTTTTGTGGTTTCCTTTTTGTGTGGTACCTATAGAAAAAAGATATAGCACCAACATCGTTCGCAAAGATAAAAGGTTAAGTGAAGTGAAAAGTACGAACAGTTTATATGCCTTTGCTTTTGACTCCGACTCTATCAAAAGCCGGTGAAGCAGAGCCCCCAGATACGAGAGCATACTCCATACAAGGGCGGGATGAGACCCTTTAGTTTACTGGAGTTTTAACTGATATAAGAGTAATAAAATATTCCGTATTCTTATACAAACTCCCCAGGGCTCCTCTCAACTTTCTAGCAAACCGTTGTATTGAGTTTCCAAACATTTTTTTGTTTAAATTAGCCCAAATGTAATCATTGTCAAACAGGAGAGCGAGAACCGAAAGAGGTTAGGATTAGAAGGTGCCTTAGAGAGTGAGATTTTAAAAGTTGTTTTTTTTAAAGAAATTTGAATTCACAAGGTTGAGACGACCCCAACCGAAATTCTTCCAAATCGCGAAATAGATTCGAAAGATTAAGACAGAGAAGCCAATTCTAGAAAAAAAAGGGGGAAATAGATAATTGAAATGAGTTGAAAATCAAGGGTCGAGTCATCATATGGTGGATAGATAGATGTGCAGTGAGAAGATCATTACTGAAAATATGAAGAGTTAGGAGATAAACAGAACCCTGAGGAACACCACTATTGACCAGGGTTGTGGAGTCGCCCCATCAACAACAGGCTATATTGAGCGATTTGAAAGAAACAGACATAGGTAAGCAAAGAGAAGAGAAACCCAAAGGAGGAGCTTGGAGACCAGTGACGCGTGCCATACCTGTCAAATGCTTTGGATATGTCAAGCGCACCACGCAAGTCTTCCTCTAGTCCTCGTAGTAAAAACCATAAATCAGTAAGTAGAAATATCGCCCAGTGACTCGAGCGCCGAATTAGCTCTACTGCCGGTCGTGTAAGAAGTGAATAGATCCAGATGAATCTAAGAATTAATGATGTTGAGAAGGGCTTCAAAGATCTTTAGATAGAATACAAGTGAGACTTATATTGGCGATAGTTAGAGAAGAACAGAACGCTTCCTTTTTTTCGGGAAATAGTTGAATGGGTCTTCCAACACTGAGGGAAAGTGTTAGTATTAAACAAAGAATATAGTTGAATGAGGGTGGGGTCGGAAGGGCACTCCCTCAAAACTCGGGGGGAGCGCCAATCGCCCTCCTAACGTTCATAGATCTTAAGATTTCGGGAGCCCATGCACCTGATCAAATTTAATCACAGGCAAAGGCATTAGACACCTAGATAGGAGGAGGAAGAAATGCCAGAATCGTCCACGTGATTGAGGAAAATTAATGCGAAGAGATGAACCTTTTTAGTTGGGAATAGCAACAGAACAATCAGATCGAAAGACGGGAGAGGAAAGACAGAATTGCAAGACTTTGTTAGAGATTTTTTTGGTTAGAGGCCAGAAAGATTTGTCACTAGAAACAGTAATATATTATATATATATATATAATATATATATATAATATAATATATATATATATATATATATATATTATATATATATAATATATATATAATTACTAATATAATTATATATATATATATTATTATATATATATATATATATATATACGAATATATAATATATTATATATATAATTAACCTATATAGTTTTATCGCTGCTTTGGGTGTATATATTATATAATATTAATATAGGACCGTGAATTTTTTACCACTGATGTTGTGTCCTTTACTGTCGGCATGGATAATCTTGAGGAAATTAATGTTATCCTTGGTTTCATGAGATCGGTTTAGAATAATTTTCGTTCTGGAAAAAGCTACGCGGCATTTTCATGTACGAGATGTTTTACACTAGTTTTCATTTGTGCACACGATTAATACCTAGCCACAACCAATTGAGGAAGGATTTTTTATCAACAGTTGGTTTTCATTTCCCCCTAGATTTTGGTTCACTGGCAGGAGCCTATTCAAAGTGAGGGGGTGAAGGTACTCTCAAAAAGTTCATCCTCTAGCGCAAAAATTACGCATTTTGAGCTCAACACGACGTTCATCGGGGGATTTACAAAAAAACGCATGAAATAAGAAAGAGATTAAATTTACACAAATAGTGGAGGTTGGAAATACAGAATTAAAAGAGTGGATTCCCACACAGAATAACGAGAAATAAAGTATATAGATGTGGAAAGAAGAGGTACAAGCCACACATCTAGTGACTGTAAGACTATGACTCCATTGGGAAAAAGAGTTAAACTCACAATAGTTCATAACAAACTTAATACTATTATTTTCGATGCGGTGAGACACGTCTACGAACTAATTATCACACACGGCACCCTTGTGCTCGACCTAGAGCCGATCCGTTAAAGTTGGCCATGATTTGTTTGTGTCATTTTCTTAGCGGCGACGTGAGTTAAACTACCTTCGCAGCTACAATTGTGCCACGATATTGCTTGCGATTAGGATGAGTTTTGACAAAAATGAATGCAAACCGGTGCATTTCTTAGGCTGATCTTCTCTAGTAAGACAGCCATAGGAGCAATAAAAGAGACAACACACAACGCACTTTCAGCCAAGCCGCAAAATAGACAGGCAGAGTTATGCAAGTTATGGATCTGGCATAGTAGTAGCGTTACACGAAATCTATAGAAAAAACCTTGTATTGCGAACCTTTGTTGGTCGAGAGGCATAAACTCGAGACACAAATTGGTCATAGAGCCAGGAGGGAAACCATCGGCCCCCCCAGATATGAGAGCAGAAAAATGAGCTCACATACTTTATTAACGACAGTGTGGGCTCTTGCAGGATGCAAGACAACCTTTGAGAATCAGACTCGAAGTATTGGCAGGGCAACTGACGAAGAAGGAGGAAACTCTCGCAGTGCTAAGACAGAACTTCCAGTTACTTTCTATGAGTTTAGAGCATTGCCCTAGCATCGCGATATAGTTTCAAGTCTCAGAGTATTATACCTACAGCGTACCTATAAATATAATTTCTGCTCTACATAGAGTTAGAGACCTACAAGTCTGATCTAAGTAACTAAAGTTGGTATCAGTACTAATCATAGTGTAGCGAAGAAACAGGACAGAAACCAACACTCTCCCGTCGAAAGTAGAATATGTGGAAATTTGTCACGAAAGTTGATTTCATCTATATTGGATGGGAACGAGATTCTCTTGAATACAAAAGTCTCAGCCGATGTTTCTTATAAGATGTAAATATAGCAAAATAGTTTATACAACTACGGATAAAGATACATACTTTGCCTATCATCAGCTAGGACAGGGTTTTTTACAAACGTCACGTTTGCTATATAGTATTAATAGAAAAGTAGAGTGTGAGAGCACACCTATCCATGCTAATGGAGAGTTAGCAAAATGAACAGAAAGCGAAAAATAGCATGTGGATCTAGACGATGAGTTAAGATAGTGAATCAGAGGGAGTACGTAATGCATAAATCGCGAGAGAATTATAGCCGGATAGATGCGGTCTAGCAAATTCACTAAAAAGATCCTCACGGAGTGCAGGTGAGAAGGATCATTAGATGAAAAGTAGGAAAAAAAAAGTAGGAGAGTACACACTAGTAACGATGAGAGAAAGGAAAATTCACGCAGACTACGTATGACACAAACCAATATATTACAGAGGATTATTTATCTTAGATTCATTTAACTCTTATTGCATTTTAACACAATCAACCGGGGGGGCGGTGACTAATTTAACCCTCTATAAAAAATATAATGCGTTTTCCTCAAATATTTTACCCACTATAGAAGTCAAGCTATATCTTAACAAATAACTAAGAACACACACACACACTTTTTGAGTGATCCTGATATGGAAGAAAAATGAAATTTGTTTATTTTAAGATAGCGCGGGCAAACTCATTGTATCAAGCGTCAAAGCGGAAAGAAGTTAACACGCATAGAAGCTGGAATCAAAAACATTAGAGGTAAAAAGATGGTTCGAAAAGAGTCACAAAATTATTTGATTGAAAGAGGAGGAGTACAAAGAAATGTACACCTATAAGTAGTAAAGGGGAAAGATTGTAGAGATATAAATTAGCATAAAGTGACACACGCGGATGCCAGTACTCGTTTCAATAATGCTTTTGAGATATATGTCAAGTTGCCACTACGCGCAAATAATTATAAGTACTATTATCATACATACGTTATTAGAGTATTTACCTGAATGAGATAGCACGACCAAGATAATCACTTATTATAGATTTATATATGAATAAATCAGGTTATTAAGATAGAATGTATATCAGCCAGTAAGACTGTCATTTAGCAGTAACGAGAGCTATACACTGTTGAACTGGTCGTCGGAATGAGTTTCCGAAAGAATATTAGAATGATATTCTTAAATGTAACAGTTATGAAGTTTTGAATTATGTAATAAGGGTGATTTCAAGAGATCTTTTTAGAGTAATAGTAATACTAAATTATATATGAAACCACAAAATTACTGAGTGTTAAGAGCTGACAGAGTTATATATAATATATATATATAAATATATATATATATATATATATATATAATATATGAGTATCAAAAGTTTAAATAAAGGTTATATAATCAGAGCCGCTTCCTTTTTTCGAGGA
This sequence comes from Trachelipus rathkii, assembly GCA_015478945.1. Taxonomy (NCBI): domain Eukaryota; kingdom Metazoa; phylum Arthropoda; class Malacostraca; order Isopoda; family Trachelipodidae; genus Trachelipus; species Trachelipus rathkii. The sequence goes on along the minus strand of JABUQX010070444.1, from coordinate 8,908 downwards.
ATTTAAGGTTTAGATCCAAATAGTTGAGTAATAGAGGCATTTCCAACACTGATTAGCGAATATATATATAATATATCAATTTAAGCGACGCAAAATGTTTAGTGCTAGGTAATGTGATAGATCGATAAAGGTAGAGGGATCAAGGTCAAAACTATAGTTTAGCCTTAGTGAGGATTACCGGACCTCACGTGTACTACTCACGAAGAAATGGCCAGATAGCCGATTATAACTTTTCAAATAACCTTTTCATATGCGGTATCCGGATTGACCACCGGATTACCGGAATACTCAACAACAGAGGGATCGGGATGATTCAGTGGCAGTTACAATCTCTCGAAAATAATAGATGAGATATTAGGAAAGGCAGTAAATTTTAATACTTAGAAAGTTGTAAGTATAGATGAAAGATTTGTATCTGTAGGAATAGTACCAAGGAGTGGTTAGCGCAATCACTTATTACTTTGATATTATGAGGCAGCGTCCGCGCTTTTGCTTACGTCGAGAGTATATACCCTATAATGACAAAATAACGATTTCTAATGAGTAGTATGAAGAATATATATAGCACTGAGTTAATTTGAATTATATAGTTATTTCGAGTGAGAACGCTGGACGTCAACAAATTTATCTTATTTCTCGCCCTGTATTACACTGTTCCGTGATATATTATATAGCACACAATGTTTCTCATATGCTTGTAATTTGGGTGTCCAAATTAATCGGCGCAAAAACACTCACACTACAGGCAAAACAGTTATTGTGCCCACACGGATGTCGATTGAAATAAATGAAGGAATTATGTATGACCGAGACCAAGGTTAGTTTTGAGAGTAGACACGAAATGAAATTCGATGGTGATGGAAGAAAGCATTTAGTGGAAGGAAAAAAGAAAAATCTCTCGTACCACATTTCATCATTAGAGCATTCCACTTACTATGTGATCTAATATAACAGATATTTGACAGCTCCCTCCTTATCTTTTAAATCTTTTTATAAACATTCCTTATCCATTATTCCTACTGATAGGTAGCAAGATTTTAGCATTCATCTGCGAAAGTTTGTAGAAAACCTATATAGCACATTTAATTCATTACCTGGCTCTAAATATTTCTAATATTACATAATGATAATCTGAGTGAGCAACTAGTAACTATTCAGAAACACACACTTACAGAGCACTATAAGAACATTGTTCGGACTAATTAATGTGTGTACTATTCACATATACTATTATCCAATTATCATAATACATTTCTTAATCTTTCATATATTAGATAATTTAATTTGTTTAACTATTTTAATTATTATTTAATTATTATTGTTTATTGTTATGATTAATATTTATATTATATAATTTATTATTATAATTTTATTAATTATATATATTTATCATATAATTAGTTTAATTATTTTATTATAGTTTACATTATTAATATACTATATATATACTTTATATATTAGTTGAATAACGATACCTTAAGGAAATTCCAATGAAATTTGTGTAATCGTCTTATTATAAATAATTTATCGGTACTGGAAGTTCTTTTATTAAATTAACCAATTATAAATCAGACTTACTTTATTAACTCGGGAATTTATTATTATTGAGAATCACGTTATTAATTTACAAATTAAAATTCTTTTCAATTTTATATTATTAATAGTATTTTAATGCAGATATCTTATTTCAATAAAGATATCTAATTGTGGCCTTATGGGAATAATCTACTATATATATAGGTAATATATTCCAATAATATAATATATATTTAGATATTTCTATATAACATTAATAGTCTCAGTAATCACTTCTTATATATTGATACTAGGGTAATATATTTTTTAGGAGAGTTTAGTGAGTTAGGATATGTATTAGAGTTTATTAGTAATATTATTATATATATACCTGTTATATGCTTTTGTATACTATAGTTCTTGATTATACCTATTAGTGACTATTATTTATTTTCTAATAACATATATGACTAATCATAGTAACTAATAAGATTACATTACGTATCATAGATCCTGAAATATTAATAACATAAAGTAATATTAAATAGGATGGATATATAGTAGTAATGATTGAGTTTATGTAGTGTATTATAGGTTTGCAATATTAAATTTCACCTTCTTCAAATCACCGAAAAGAGTTATTCTTAAGTTCAAAAAATTTCTCTAAGGTTTCAGATAAAGGATTACACGTTAAGTCGTTGAGAGTTTTTGTTAAGGTAAACATTGTTCTGAGGTCGGTATTGTTCTTCTGTGTCATACCAGTCTCTAAGATAGCATATGCATAAATAAAGCGATAATTTTCTTATTGGACACTTATCTTAACTATAACTATAGTCTTGCAGTATAGGATTTTTTGATAACAGAAAATTCTATCAGAGATTGTATATCAGAAAGGTGATTTAAAGTGACATTATATACACTATCAACTAATATTATATATAACCTAATGGTATCATATTAAGGTATACACTTTAACATACATTTAGGTTGACATTACATTTAATATATTAAATATATAATTAAAAGAAACAAGAAATTATTTAAACTAATATTTGAACAAGATAATATAGATTATTTTCTATCAATCTGGAAAATCTATATAGAGAGAGACAAATTAGAATGCATAATATGAAACTTAATATAAAAAATATTAAATAACCCTCACAATTTTAATTAAATCTATTAATAATTATAATAATCACTGTTATAAAAATATAAAGTTTTTACAATGATAAATTTAAAGAAAAATTTAATTTAAAAAAAAAAAAAAAATATCTTATACCTCTAACAGTAAGACACAGATAAAGAAAAATTTTGGTCGACTTTTAAAGTAAACGTTTGGAATCATAAAAAAATATCTGAAAAAATAATAATAAATATCTATATTAAAAATTAATATTAAGTTAAAATTTTTAATAAAAATAAAATAAAAATAGAATATAAAAAATAAACATATAAATAAAATACAAATAAAACTTAATATAATAAATATTAACCACACTATTATAAATCTATAATAAATATAAACAAAAAAGCTTTTCAGTAAAGTTAGATAAATTAAAAAAGTAAAAACAATAATTAGAAAATTAAAAAAAATTTATTTAAATAATATATAATTAAAAATAAAAATATATAAAAAAAAAATAAAAAAAAATTAAAAATATATATTGTAAAATATTTTGATAAGGCTACTTTGGTATGATTAAATAATTTGCATGCGTCTACTAGTAGGTTTCATAATAATATTAATATTAAATAACTAAATTAAATAAAATTAAAAAAAGTATAAATGTTAAATAAAAAAATTATAAAAAATTAGTAAACAGTATTATGTTAATATTTTAGTTACGCTATTAAATAATTATTAGTTTAGGTAGTTTAGTTATTATATATTAATAAATATTTTTTAAATTATTATTATTCCTTAGTAAATTCACGATATTTTGTTAGTTACAAAGATAACAATTAATATTGATGCATTTTGAAACAGAAATTATAATAATTTGATTTATATTTAATCACATTTGTGGCACAAAGCATCTATTAGAATACCTTGGTGGCCATTCATAAGCATAGTATATTCGCAATGCGCATTTTTTGTTATGGTGACTCTTGTATTGATAATTAAATAAACAAGAATGCATTTATTAGTGTTAGGATGTATGAATTAAAAGAATACTTTTTCTTCAAAAGGAGAATATGATAGCTTAACTAATCTTTGGGAATTTTTTCAGTTGCGGTATAGTCTTTATGATTATAATACATGTAAGAATATAATCGGCACTTCGTGGAGAGGCTTCTTCATGGATATAGGGTGGTCACTACTTCACGTATTAAATCTCAGAAGATCATTTCATAACGTTGGACTATTCCGCGTCTCTAGACCTCCATGCCTTGACATTTATTGCTATTTATAGAATATTATCTTTCTTTTCCTGTTTCGGATTTCTTCTCATTCTTCTTTCCTTATCTCCTTCTTCCCCTCTTTACATATATACTTCCTCTGGTTTTTGGCATTAGCCATAGGGGCATTATCTTGTCTCTATGTCTTTTTCTTAAAACTGGGGGAAAATACCGAATCGCTTCCAACGGTGGGGTCTAGAACCTCCGAATTTTCTGAAACAAATCCAAACTCCGACTGGAAAATTAAGAACTTCACGACACGAAAGTTCACACGACTCAAGAACTCAAATCTCTCCATTGCTCCAGCCTTTTTCTGAGTTTCAAGTCTTCTATTCTACGATCATTTTTATTGTATTGTTTTTATGAGTGGGATGCAGACCGCGTCCAACGCTTCATTCTTATAACGGGGAACGCAAAGCAGCAAGCTGTTTCACTATGTTTCTCCAGAGAGATTACGCATTCGTATATCTATCACTATAGGCAATAACATATACCTCATCCACATATTTTCACTCCGTTACGTTAAGCTCTTAAAAACATTGGTTTTATTCTAAGAAACGAATAAATTTGACCTTCGTAACTAAAGTAGTGGGCAAGCTACCCCTTATAAGAGTGTGACTAGGTTAACGCAAAAACTCACCTGTAAGACGGTTTATCATACATACAATGACCACATACCAAGTTTGAAGCGATAGCTCTATTCATTCATATCGAGAAAAAAGATGGTATCGCGTATCAGTTGTGATGTTAACAAATCTACACTCAAGCGATTTAATCAATGTTAATTATGTTAATTTATTTTTCTCTTTGAATATATTTTTATCATTGTTTATATATACCATAACCAGAGCACGTAGAAAGACGATTTAAACATCGATTATGGGGTAATCGATCACGATAAATCGATTGGAATCATCAAAAATGATCTAACGATCATTTAAAACCTTCTAGGAACCAAAAACCCCCTTTGGAGGGGCTCCGCCCCCATATATATATATATATATAGTGTACCATTCATGTTGTGCATATATACCCTTTAATGGGGAAATTTGTATTATCAAAGTATATTTTTAAGTTGTTTTCCACATTCTCAAGGCTTACTTTAGTGTTAAGCATCTCTTATGATGAGACTCAAATTAAGTTTCTTAGGTTATTAATATCACATTTAGTTATTAATTATTATGCTTTCCTAAACTCAATATTAATAGGCAGCTTTTATGGACGAATTAAGCATTTGGGGAAGCTTCGCTTCCACATCTTTGAGTTTCTTCTCAAAAGGGCTTAAAAAGGTTTCTTCCTTTTAATATCTTTGGTTTTTCCATCGATATTTTGCTTAGAAGTATTGCGATTTCTTCGCAATATTACAATTAGTTTCTCTAATTGTAATTTGTTTGGTTTCTCTAGACAAATATCTCTAAGTTAAAGTCTTATGCTATTCAAGAAAGTTTCTCTTTCTTTGAAAGGTACGATTGGTTTAGCCAATTAGACACTGGTTTATCCGGTGTAAACTTATAATAATATTTCGGATACTATTAACTGTGTAAAGTTTCTCTTTACATATAGACTATTTGGTTTCTCCATTTAGTTGTTGGTTTCTCCAACATACACTTGAGTTAATATTGTGAGTTTATATTGACAATTAGGTAACTATTTGGTTTCTCCAGATAGATGTTGGTTTCTCCAACAAATATTGTGTTAGTTTCTCTAATGCGATTTTAGATGTTAGTTTCTCTAACAGTTTTTTGTATCGGTTTCTCTGATACGTTATATGTTGGTTTCTCCGACAAATATTGTATTGGTTTCTCTGATACGTTATATGTTGGTTTCTCCAACAAATATTGTGTTAGTTTCTCTGATGCGATTTTAGATGTTAGTTTCTCTAACAGCTTTTTGTATTGGTTTCTCTGATACGTTATATGTTGGTTTCTCCAACAAATATTGTGTTAGTTTCTCTAATGCGATTTTAGATGTTAGTTTCTCCAACAAATATTGTATTGGTTTCTCTGATACGATTTTAGATGTTGGTTTCTCCCAATGTATATCTGTATAGGTTTCTCCTATACTAAATTAAGGTATTTGGTTTCTCCATTTAGGAAGAAGGTTTCACCTTCAAACACCATCATTTAAAGTTTTGGTTTCTCCTTAACTCTGCTGCTGTCGTCACTGGAAAATAAAGTTGTGTGTGTTGTTAAAAATCATTCCTTTATATTATATGTATGATCCTTCATGCATTCTCCGAAGAGCAAACTGTTTGACCAGAGCTACCATTAATATAGTTTATGTAAATATATAAATAATAAAACGTTATTTCTTTTGATAGCTTTTCTCTTGAATCTTGTCACAACTGGCTATTTCTATTATTTAAAAGATTGAAGGTATATAAAAAAAAAAAGGTGTTTAGAAATCTGATTCTACTTTTTCTAAAGAACTTCTTACTGTGGTGATATATTTACTATCAGAAAGACTCCCCCCCCCTAAATACTTCTTTCA
>JABUQX010070443.1:35000-37114 GCA_015478945.1 Trachelipus rathkii | reverse complement strand
TATACTATAATAATAGTAACTATACTTTATTTATATATATGGTATACAATTTTACTAATTTATATGACCTAAAACTTTACTGTTATATATTAGTATATATACTACCAAAACTATTAGTATAAATAATATTATATAATGATAAATAGTAAATAGTTATAGTTATGAGTGTATAATATTAGAAAATTTTGCTAATATCTATTACATGTATATATATAGGTTAATTTTGTTGTATATATTATATATTAAGTAGCAATTTGATTTACATGAAAAAATAAAACTATAGTATATTTGAGAGTATACATGTCTTAGATATGTTATATAGATATGAAAGTTAAGGTACTAATATAATATATGTAAATATATATTATATACTAAGTATATATTATGTTCGGTATGTATAATACTACATTAAACTAAATAGTAATCCTTATACATATGTAGTTTATAAGTAGCCACTAATAGCCCCGTATAACCAACATTATCGCCCCCGTACCGTATACAATACCTATTGATCGAAATATATCATTAATAATATTTTAAGGCAGTGCCGTAACTATATATATAATATAATATTACATTGTGGTCTTAACCATACCAGTTGGAAATGATATATACTAGCATATACGATATTGTATTAAGGGTGGGGGACATGCTTGATATAATAATATAATGATCCTAATATTTATTTGGATAATATATGATATATATATATATATAAGTATATTAAATATATATATAATATTATATATATATATATTAGATATAATATATATATATAATATAAATAAAATATATATTATATATATAATATATATATATATATATATATATATTAAATATATATATAAATTAAGTATATATAAGTATATTAATGATATATAATAGGTATATAGTATATGTATATATATATATATATAATATGATAATAAATAATTTTAAATAATTTTATATAAGGGTATATATTATACGTATAAATAATATAATATATTATATATATATATATAATATATATATTATTATTATGATTATTAGTATATTATAATATGCCGTATATATATATACTATATTATATTACCGTATATATATATATATATATATATATATATATATATATATATATATATATAGATATAGTATATATATATATAGATATTTATATATAAATATATATATATATAATATATATACTAGTAGTATATAAAAACTTATATAAGTATAAATATTAGAGAGAGATATAGAGAGAGAGATAGAGAGAGGATAGAGAGAGAAGAGAGAGGAGAGAGAGAGAGAGAGAGAGAGAGAGAGAGAGGGAGAGAGAGAGAGAGAGAGAGAGAGAGAGAGAGAAGAGAGAGAGAGAGGCGAGAGAGAGAGAGAGAGCCGAGACTTGCAGAAGAACGGTACGGGTATAGCCCATAACATTCTATGTAAACCCAATAGGTTAGCGCCTTTCTCTTTTGTGTTCATATCCCACTCCCTCTTCCAGACCAACATCGCTTACAGACATTACCTACATCCCTGTCTGTGTGTGGGAGAAAGGAAATTGCCCACTAGGGTATGTTTCTGCGTGCGTATAAGGTGAGCTGACCGGGACAAGTTTGTTAGTCGGTATCTATTCAAACTACCACTTGATTCTTTCCAGAAAATGCTAATGCGCTTGCCCGTGGAACGAAGGTCATAATTTTGGCCGACAGATAGACATACTCGATCAGTCTAGTTCCGAGCGGAAATTGCATGGATTGAGAGAGATGTATTGGGCTCACGTCAAATAGAGTTTGGAGGAGCGAGGAATAAGCGGATAGCTATGGGTTGAGAGAAAGAGAGGGTATGTATGATATTAGATCAACAGTAGTAGACTGCGAGAATTTGCACTTCATCCGAGGATCCCACAAAGACATATGGAATCACCGAAGTGATTGTATTGAGGAGCTATGAGTGGTAACACTTCGACAGGGGTGCTGTGTTGCGAGAGAACATATGGCGGAGCGATATGATGAGGAAAGGTGTACGATTGCTGATTAGTGCCGCTGTAGCTCAGTAGCTATCAGGTGGGATGTTGTTATGTGTGAGGGAGGTACATGAGATTCTATTTATAAATTTTTAAGTTCGAAAGGTCA
>JABUQX010070443.1:0-27500 GCA_015478945.1 Trachelipus rathkii | reverse complement strand
CCTTTCAATTCTGCTCCCTCTTTAACTTCTAGAATTGCCTCTCGTTTAAATCTTCCGAATTCTATTCTCGCTGATCTGGATAGAATTCCGGGTGGGGTCGTCTGACCTTGTGAAAATTGCAATTCTTTAAAAAATCAACTTCTTCAAATCTCCCCCTCTTTAAGACACCTTCTAACTTTCGTATCTCTTTCGACGGTTCTCTCCTCGTCTCTCCTGGTCGCAATATAAACATCCTCTGCCTTACATAAACAAAAAATGTCTTGGAAACCCTCACATAACAACGGTTGCTAAGGCGGCCTCAAAGCAGCTGGGAGTTCTGTTTAGACTGAGAGACTTTTTTTCCTCTTCACAAGTTACTCCAGTTATACAAGGGGCTCATCCGCCCCTTGTATGGAGGTACTGCTCTCATATCTTGGGGGGGCTCAGGTTTCACCCGGCCTTTTTGATAGGGTCGAGTCATAAAGGCAAAAAGACTTATAAACTGTCCGTTCTTTCTAGTCACTTGACCCTCTTTCTTTGCGGCGCGATGTTGGTGCTTTAATCTCTTTTCTATAGGTATCCGTAGCGCAAGTGCTCGAGGGAAGACTTTCCACTCGCGTGCCACCCCCTTTAAGACGCCCTCGTAGCACAAGGGTCTGTGTCCCGGCACATGAGTATTGTGTGATATAGCAACTCCAGCAATAGTTCGCGCGGTGCCTCTTGCTTCCCTGCCACACTCTGTCTGTTGAATTCCCTCTTCCATCTTCTCTGTGTTTCCTACTCAAATTTAATCTCCCTCACTTTTAAAGCCCGGCGTCTGCGCTAATCTGCGTAAATTTACGTTATTGTAGTTTTGTTATTTTAACACCCCCTCCTCGAATAGGGAATTGCACGTGAGCGGGTGGTGATAAAATGAAAAAAAAAAAAAAAAAAAAAAAAAATATATATATATATATATATATATAAATTTTCCAACAAAAAAAATTTTTTTTTGTTACCAAAAATCATTGTATATTTTCCATTCAGCTCTTTATTTTCGATTAGTAATTTATATACTGTATATATATATATATATATATATACTATATATATTATATATATATATATTATATATATATATATATATATATATTATATATATATATATAATACTTATATATATATATATATGGGGTACAAAGCTTACAGACAAGTGTGTTATTTATATAACATTCTGAAGTACGGTATACTTTTGTGCTGGTTCCCAATAAAGAATTGCAAGATATTTTTTTGATAACTGGTTCTCGTCCATGGATTTGGCAGGTGTTTTGAGGGAGAAGGGGATTCTCTTTGCATCAACTGTGCGCCCAAATCGACTGAAAGGAATCACATTCAAGGATGAAAAAGATCTGAAGAGAGAGGGAAGGGGAAGCTATGATGATTGGGTTGATAGAGTTACTGATTGTGTTGCCATACGTTGGTATGATAACAAGTCGGTACACACCTATTATCCAATTATGCTGGTATTGAACCACACGATAGGTGCCGCAGGTGGGAAGCTAAGGAAAACAAATATGTTGATATCGAGAGGCCATTTGTTGTTTAGGAATACAACAAGTACATGGTCGGAGTTGATCTGGCGGATATGCTCATTGAGTTATACCGGATCAACTTCAAGTCCAGAAAATGGTACACTCGTATCTTTTATTATTTGTTGGATCTTAGCGTTGTCAATGCCTGGCTGTTATACCGGAGGGGTCATGTGAGCAAAGGTCTCCTCAAAAAGAACATGCCACTAGTCGATTTCAAAACGGACATAGCGCATGGGCTTATGAATTGTAGGAGTAGTGGCACCCCGTAAGGAAGACCTTCGAAAGCCGGGGCCGGGGCCGGGGCCGGGGCCAGAGCAATGGCAGAACGAGAAAACAGAGAATATGCTCCCGCACAATCTGTCATGCATGACAACCTTTCCCACTGGCCAGTGTTTACAGAGGGGAGGAAAACTTGCAAACTTTGCAAAAAGCTCGAGATGTCAGTCATTTGCGAAAAATGCAAAGTTCATCTTTGCCTCCTCCCTCGGCAACAAAATACCACATGCTTTGTTCAATATCATAAGCCAATTAAGTGTAGTCTTGTTTTAACCTCTCTCTATCCTATGCCTCTTATATATTATTACTATATATATATATATATATATATTATATATATATATTATATAAATATATATATATATAAATAATATATATATATATATATATATATAATATATATTTTGAAAAAGAAATTATATACAGTATATTGATTATAATTTATATATAGAATATATTAATATATATATATACTATATATATATATATATTATTTATATATATATATATATATATATATATATAGTTTGGATATTATATTTTAAAATCTTTTTCCACAAAGTAAATATATTACATAGATTCGTATATAAGTAATATTATATATATAATATATATATATATATATATTAATATATATATATATATATATATATATATAATATATATAAGTATATAATATATTATATATATATATAATATATATAATATAATTTTTTTATATTTTCATATTTCATATGTACAAATTATTTTTTATATTAAAAATTGAAAAACTATACATTATTCTATTTATTTATACCTAATTTGTATGTTTTAGTTAGTAATTTACAGTATTATAGCCAAATTATTGCTAGAGTGCCAAAAATTTTAAAATATACTCTTAAGTCCTGAACGGTCACCGGTGACCGTTTTTATTTTGGCACTAAAAAATGTAATTTTTTTTTCAAAAACAGTTCTAATGTTTTATTAGGGTCCTATTCACCTTGAATTTGCAAGGAAATAATTTTCGTACAATTTTATCATAATTCAGGACTTAAAGGGTTAATAGGAAAATATTCATTTAATAATGACCACAAATCTTTAATAAAAGAGGAGGTCGATTTACACAGGTCACTATTGTCTATATTAATCTTGCGAACTCCTCAGTTGTATTACTCAAAAATGCTTCCTTACATTTCAAAGAAAAATTTCTAAATGATAGTCGATTTAAATCCTTCCGAACAATGTCACTGTAGATCACAAGTACCAAAAGAAAGTCAGCAATTGGTACTTCGAAAACAGATGTTCAACACATTTTATTAAAATTATGCCAAACATAATCTGAAAGTGCAGTTGTATATCCTTTCCATGGATCAACATATGTTGCCACAGTTACCTCATTACAGATTCCAAATGAATTTATCACCAATTGAAAGTCAATAACGGTTCATTATTATAATGAAGTAAATTTCAATTTATATCTTCCACAACTATGCAATTCCCAAATTGTTTCTAGAAATTCGATAAGTGCTCTAGGAAAAACAAAAAAACAACAAAAAACAAAACAAAAACAAACAAAAACAGTATTTAACGACTATGGCCTATATACACATGGGATGGTGAAAGTTCCAAAAGTTTCCGACCTCAATTCCAAGCCCAGACTTTCATATGTTTCAAAGATACCAGTAAATTCCTTTAATTAGGTAACAAATATATGGTCAACATAGATAGTAAGCAATTCCGCCCCCATAAATATTACGATTCACAATATGAACCCTGTATCCTGGAATATTAAAAGGTTTGCAGTTTTCATCATTAAGTAAAGTTTCTGTTAGTCTCAAAAAACTCAATGTAACAAGGTTAGTGGCTGAGCCAAAAGCGATCTTAAAAATTTATTTAAGAACGCTTTTGGGTAATTCTCTAGCATTGTAAGACCAAGTTCTTAAACGATTCTTCTACTGCATTTCAATGCTTCGCTTTATCCTTTCGGCATTTCTTAGAATCGCCATTCGATATTAGCTGATCATTACTAAAGATTATTATTATTATTATTATTATTATTATTATTATTATTATTATTATTATTATTATTATTATTATTATTATTATTATTATTATTATTATTATTATTATTATTATTATTATTATTATTATTATTATTATTAAGAATTATTATTATTATTATTATTATTATTATTATTATTATTATTATTATTATTATTATTATTATTATTTTAATTATTATTATTATAAAACTAGTAGGTTGTATTAACAATAAATTTGAAAAAAAAGAAAAAAAAAGAAAAAACACTACTGATTTAAATAAATTCAATTAAATTTACTTCAATATTAAAATAAATAAACAATTGCTCGTTTATTTCTTTAGAAAGAAAAAAACTTAAAAGTCTAAATTTTTAAAACTTTTCTTTTGTGATTTTAATTACTGAAACCTTTTTTTTTTATTTTTTTTTATTTCATTTAAATTCGTTGGTGAAGATAAAGAAAGAAAAAAAAGTTTTTTCTCTTTATTTTTATAATATATTTAAAAATTATTCTAAAAAAAAAAAAAATAGAAATGGAAAAAAGGAAAAGTTTTTTTAAATTATAAATTTTATTTTAACATTTTTTTTTTACTTTTCAACTTTAAAATTAATTATATACTTTGTATAATAAATTATTTCTACTTGTTTCTGTCAGTGATAAATTGCATTATATTTATAACTTTTAAATATATTCAAAAGTTTTAAAATATTGTTTAAATTCAGCTTTAGGAATTAACTTCATGCTTAAAATGTATTTAAAAACTACATTATATATATATATATATATATATATATATATATATATATATATATATATATATATATATATATATATATATATATATATATATATATATATATATCTATATATATATATATATATATATATATATATATATCTATATATAATATATATATATATATATATATGCGCTCTCTCTCTCTCTCTCACACACACACACACACACACACACACACTTTCAATGTTTCTGATTTGGCCCAAGTTACCTATATCCATTGGTCATTTCAGATAACAAACATGTATACCAGGTAGTGCTCAAAACCTTTCTCCTTTACAAAAAGTGAAAATTTACTACCGAGACGGTATTTAATTAACCTATAACGTTCCAACCTATTATTGTTCTTCCTTCGATTTTATTTGGCTGAATTGCTCTTGTTGAAGGTTGAAGCTACTGATCGTTTTTAGCTTGGTGTTATCCAAGTTCATTTTTAAGCATACTGTTCAGCTAGAGCTACGTAGCTCCACCACATTCTTTCCGTTTCCTCAGGAATTGATGTGAAAAATACTATATCAACCATAAAGCTTAAATTATATGAATTTCTTTCATTTGTTGTTTCACCCATATTTTTCCAATCTAAAGTACAGAATATTAAAAACTGTGGTAAAATGTTTTGGAGAATTTGTACCTCTTTGTTTAACTTATTTTTAATTAATAATTTGTTGCTCCCTTCAAATAGATTAAATGTAGATGCAGAATTTTCTTGTACATATTTTAGGGTGTCTGAATATGATTTAGCTTTTCAAAGCATTTATATAACAGAGCTAATTCATTGAGTCAAATGTTTTTTCGAAGTTTAGAAAAGCCATGCGTGAATATTATTTAAATATATATTGTAATGCGATTGGTTGAAAGATAATAAATTCTATGTCAAAACTTACTCTTCAAACTGATAAACAAATCCTTTGGCCCAGGCCCCGTGACAGTGTCTTCTTTTTAGATTCTCAAGCTGTATTGTAACATTAGGCCTCCTGATATTGAATGAGTTATCGGCCTGTGCAATATTATAGTGCAATTCTATACTTAAAACTCACCAACTTATCTCCCTGAAGACCCTTCAAGTGGAACAACGGTTTGACCGAGTTCGTTTACCTTATGTGAAAACCGTTCAGTCACTATTATTTCTTATCAATGAACTTACCTGTTTAATGATCAATGTTTTGATCATGAAACTGATGTCTTTAAGACCAAAAATATTTACCATTTAAAAATTCAAATAAATGAGAAAGTAAAACACGTTTGGAAACACTCAAGGAAACTACGGGAATAATTTTAGAAAATATTTTAATAAAAAAATAAAAATAAAAAAGCGTGGATATGAATTTTCTTTTTATTTAATCATGTAGTTAGATGTCCTTGGATATCTACATACATGCGCATAGAATATATAGAACCACAACACTAAATATCAGTTATATTTTAAATAAAAAATATGAAAATGTACTGTTCTTACAAAACTCGATTTTATAAATTCACGGACATGTAGTTAGATGTCCTTAGATATCTACATACATGCGCATAGAATATATAGAACCACAGTACTATGCCAATGATATATTTATACCGTTAATCAATTATAGAATACAAAATACTTTATCTTTAAATTTATATAGATCCTTGAACATAAATATGTATCTATAAAATATACATAGATATTTATGCGCAAGAATGGATATAAATATGTAAACTATATTAATGAAAACATATAGACTGGTCGTTTAAATAAGAAATACAAAATCTCTACTTGAAAATTAAATGACTTTAGCATTTACATAAGTATGTCGATTTATAAGTGTGCACAAAATTTACAGTAATATCAGCTGACATATAAACACAGCTGTCTCTACAATGCAAAGAGTTGCCTATTAGTGAATTAAACAAATCTTTTATTTAAACAAGAAAATTGCGACTTTGACAATTTAACCATATATTAAAAATAAATAAATATCAAACTGTTAAACGTTTTACATTTATTAGCACAAAATAATATTTGCACCACTTCAAAACAAATGACAATGATACAAGAGCTTACCTGCCAGTTACACCTAGCAACAATCGAACGTAATGCACCTTACAAAATTACAATTTGCAGACGACACTTTGAGATCACAATGCATAAAATATTCACAAAATATAAACACAAATTAATTTGAAAACACTTCTTAAAATACCTTTATCTTTACTACAAAATAATTAGCAAAACTTTCCACATTGAAATTATCACAATATTATATTTTAAACATATAATACATTTACTTTGTAATAAAAAAATAATAAAACAATCACTACTTGAATATAAAATACGCAGACACTAACAAAAATAAAATTGATCGGATATAAGGCGTCAACGGCTACCAACTAAATATACATCTCAGATTGGCAACAACAAAAGCAAAAGATGACAATTATTCATAATTTTACTATTTATATAACTCCCAGTAACTTAGATTACGCTTTATTATCCAATCACAACTTTTAAAACAATAATTACAATGATGTATATATCAATTTTCGTTGAAAAACAAAATATGAAAGACTAACAACATTGAAGATATTGCGCTTCCTCACCTTATAAAATGCATTTATTCAATTAACTAAATATATATATATATATATATATATATATATATATATATATATATATATATATATATATATAGTATATATTATATATAATATAATATTCATAATATATATAATATAAATACGTAATATAATATATATATATAATCATTTATATATGTATATAGTAAGACTGTATCCGATTTACTGCTTTAAAATCATTAATTTATAATAAATAATAATAATAATAATAATCAAATCAACATTAATAAAGCTTTTGTCCATAATGGCCAATGATAATTCAGATTCCAAAATTAAGCTTTAAAAAACGAGTTTTCATTGGCTATTATTTACACTTAAAATACAAACATATTTACATTATTTTCAGCAGAGCCTTTGCAGCGTACATTAAATATATAACAAAAAAAAAATAGTATTGCAATGACAAAACTTAGCCTTTACCTTAAAATACATAAATGAAAGCCTTGTTATACATTTCATGTATCACTGCATTACATCTTAAATTAAGCTTTTTCTTAAATATTCACATTTCAAATTTAGAACTCTTAAAAGGACGGTTTTTCCTAAATTTCAAAATTTGAAATTATTTGTAATTCTTAAAATTGAGTTTTTAACGGGATTTTTAGCATTTGAAAAAATGATGTGTTTCACTGAAATGCAATTTCAAAAAACAGAAAATTGAATTTATTAATAGTTTTAGGTGTCTTAAATTGACGTTTTTTAATAAAATTTCAATATTTGTTTTATATACCAAATATTTCATTAGGTGTGAAAACCTGTTTTAATAAAATATTTTAACTCCTAAAATTACGCTTTTTCTTAAATTTTCACATTACAAATTTAGAACTCTTAAAAGTACGATTTTTCCTAAATTTCAACATTTGAAATTATTTGGTAATTCTTAAAACTGAGTTTTAAACGGGATTTTTAGCATTTGAAAAAATGATGTGTTTCTCTGAAATGAAATTTCAAAAAGCAGAAAATCGAAATTATTATTAGTTTTAGGTGTCTTAAATTAACTTTTTTTTAATGAAATTTCAATATTTGTTTTTATATACCAAATATTTCATTAGTTGTGAAAACCTGTTTTAATAAAAAATTTTAACTTCTAAAATTACGCTTTTTGTTAAATTTTCACATTACAAATTTAGAACTCTTAAAAGTACGATTTTTCCTAAATTTCAACATTTGAAATTATTTGGTAAATTATAATTGAGTTTTTAACGGAATTTTTAGCATTTGAAAAAATGATGTGTTTCATTGAAATTCAATTTCAAAAAGCAGAAAATCGAATTTATTAATAGTTTTAGGTGTCTTAAATTGACGTTTTTTAATGAAATTTTAATATTTGTTTTTATATACCAAATATTTCATTAGTTGTGAAAACCTGTTTTAATAAAAAATTTTAACTTCTAAAATTACGCTTTTTCTTAAATTTTCACATTACAAATTTAGAACTCTTAAAAGTACGATTTTCCTAAATTTCAACATTTGAAATTATTTGGTAATTCTTAAAATTGAGTTTTTAACGGTATTTTCAGCATTTAAAAAAATAATGTGTTTCATTGAAATGCAATTTCAAAAAGCAGAAAAGCGAATTTATTAATAGTTTTAGGTTTCTTAAATTGACATTTTTTAATGAAATTTTAATATTTGTTTTTATATACCAAATATTTCATTAGTTGTGAAAACCTTTTTTAATAAAACATTTTAACCCATAAAATTTTCTTTTTTTTAAATTTTCACATTACTGAATTGGTTCAGCATTCTTAAAAGTACGGTTTTTCCTAAATTTCAACATTTGAAATTATTTGGTAATTCTTAAAATTGAGTTTTTAACGGGATTTTCAATATTCGAAAAAATAATGTTTCATTGAAAATCGAATATTTTAATATATATTTAATATTTAAAAACCGTCAATTTTAATATTTGTTTTTATATACCAAATATTTCATCAGTTGTGAAAACCTGTGTTAATACCAAATTACCAAATTACCAAGGAATTACCAAATAATTTCAAATGTTGAAATTTAGGAAAAACCGTACATTTAAGAGTTCTAAATTTATAATGTGAAAATTTAAGAAAAATTGTAATTTTAGAAGTTAAAATTTTTCATTTAAACAGGTTTTCAGTACTAATGAAATATTTGATATATAAAAACAATATTGAAATTTCATTAAAAAACGTCAATTTAAGACACCTAAAACTATTAATAAATTCGATTTTCTGCTTTTTGAAATTGCATTTCAATGAAACACTTTATTTTTTTAAATGCTGAAAATCCCGGTAAAAACTCAATTTTAAGAATTACCAAATAATCTCAAATTTTGAAATTTAGGAAAAACCGTACTTTTAAGAGTTCTAAATTTTTAATGTGAAAATTTAATGAAAAGCGAAATTTTAGATGTTAAAATTTTTTAATAATACAGGTTTTCACAACTAATGAAATATTTGGTATATAAAAACAAATATTAAAATTTCATTAAAAAAAGTCAATTTAGGACACCAAAAACTATTAATAAATTCGATTTTCTGCTTTTTAAAATTGCAATTTAATGCAGCACATTATTTTTTCAAATGCTAAAAATCCCTTTAAAAACTCTATTTTAAGAATTACCAAAAAATTTCAAATGTTAAAATTTAGGAAAAACCGTACTTTTAAGAGTTCTAAATTTGCAGTGTGAAAATTTTAGAAAAAACGTAATTTTAGGAGTTTAAATTTTTTATTAAAACGGCTTTTCACTACTAATGAAAGATTTGGTATATTAAAATTTCATTAAAAAACGTCAATTTAAGACACCAAAAACTATTAATGAATTCGATTTTCTGCTTTTTGAAATTGCATTTCAATGAAACACATTGTTTTTTTAAATGCTAAAAATCCCGTTAAAAACTCAATTTTAAGAATTACCAAATAATTTCAAATGTTGAAATTTAGGAAAAACCGTGTTTTTAAGAGTCCTGTTTTTGTATTGTGAAAATTTAAGAAAAAGCGTAATTTTAGGAGTTAAAATGTTTTATTAAAAGTTAAAACAGGTGTTCACAAATAATGAAATATTTTATATATAAAAACAAGTATTGAAATTTCATTAAAAAACGTCAATTTAAGACACCTAAAACTTATAATAAATTCGATTTTCTGCTTTTTGAAATTGCATTTCAATGAAACACATTATTTTTTCAAATGCTGAAAATCCCGTTAAAAACTCAATTTTAAGAATTACCAAAAAATTTCAAATGTTGAAATTTAGGAAAAATCGTACTTTTAAGAGTTCTAAATTTGTAATGTGAAAATTTAAGAAAAAGCGTAATTTTAGAAGTTAAAATTTTTTATTAAAACAGGTTTTCACAACTAATGAAATATTTGGTATATAAAAACAAATATTGAAATTTCATTAAAAAACGTCAATTTAAGACACCTAAAACTATTAATAAGTTCGATTTTCTGCTTTTTGAAATTGCATTTCAATGAAACACTATTTTTTCAAATGCTGAAAATACCGTTAAAAACTCAATTTTAAGAAATACCAAATAATTTCAAATGTTGAAATTTAAGAAAAATCGTACTTTTAAGAGTTTTAAATTTGAAATGTTAAAATTTAAGAAAAAGCGTAATTTTAGAAGTTAAATTTTTTTATTAAAACAGGTTTTCACAACTAATGAAATATTTAGTAATATTAAAAACAAATATTGAAATTTCATAAAAAACGTCAATTTAAGACACCTAAAACTATTAACAAATTCGCTTTTCTGCTTTTTGAAATTGCATTTCAGTGAAACACATCATTTTTTCATATGCTAAAAATCCCGTTAAAAACTCAATTTTAAGAATTATCAAATAATTTCAAATGTTGAAATTTAGGAAAAATCGTACTTTTAAGAGTTCTAAATTTGTAATGTGAAAATTTAAGAAAAAGCGTAATTTTAGAAGTTAAAATTTTTTATTAAAACAGGTTTTCACAACTAATGAAATATTTGGTATATAAAAACAAATATTGAAATTTCATTAAAAATCGTCAATTTAAGACACCTAAAACTATTAACAAATTCGCTTTTCTGCTTTTTGAAATTGCATTTCAATGAAACACATTATTTTTTCAAATCCTAAAAATCCGTTAAAAACCAATTTTAAAGACATTACAACATAATTTCAAATCGTTGACACAATTTAGAAAAAATCGTTACGATTTAAATATAAATTTTAATGTTGAAATTTAAGAAGCATCGTTTATAATAGCAGTTCCAATTTATTTAAAACAGCTTTCACTTACTAATAAATATTTGGTATGGTTATAAAAACAAATATTGAAATTTCATTAAAAAACGTCAATTTAAGACACCTAAAACTATTACAAATTCGCTTTTCTGCTTTTTGAAATTGCATTTCAATGAAACACATTATTTTTCAAATGCTGAAAATACCGTTAAAAACTCAATTTTAAGATTTACCAAAAAATTTCAAATGTTGAATTTAGGGAAAAAAACGGCCCATACTTTTAAGGGTCAAATTGTAATTTGAAAAATTTAAGAAAAAGCGTAATTTTAGAAGTTTAAAATTTTTTTATTAAAACAGGTTTTCACTACTAAAGAAATATTTGGTATATAAAAACAAATATTGAAATGCTAATATTCAAATGCTAAAAATACCGTTAAAACATTAACAAATTCGCTTTTCTGCTTTTTTGAAATTTGCATTCAATTGAAACATATTATTTTATCAAATGCCTAAAAAATCCCGTTAAAACTCAATTTTAAGAATACAAATTAATTTCAAATGTTGAAATTTTAGGAAAAATCGTAACTTTTAAGAGTTTCTAAATTTGTAATGTGAAATTTAAAAAAAAGCGTATTTTTATAGAAGTTAAAAATTTTTTTTAATTAAAACAGGTTTTCACAAACTAATTAAAATATTTGGTAATATAAAAACAAATATTGAAATTCATTAAAAAAGTCAATTTAAAGACACCTAAAAACTATTACCAAGTTCGCTTTTCTGCTTTTTGAAATTGCATTCAATGAAACCCATTATTTTTTCAAAAGCTAAAAATCCCGTTAAAAACTCCAATTTTAAGAATTACCAAATAATTTCAAATGTTGAAATTTAGGAAAAATCGTACTTTTTAAAGTTCTAAATTTGTAATGTGAAAATTTAAGAAAAAGCGTAATTTTAGAAGTTAAAATTTTTTATTAAAACAGCTTTCACTACTAAGAAAAGTTTGGTATATAAAAACAATCATTGAAATTTCATTAAAAAACGTCAATTAAGACACCTAAAAACAATAACAAATTCACTTTTCTGTTTTTAAATTGCATTTTCAATGAAACACATTATTTTTTCAAATTGCTGAAAATACCGTTAAAAACTCAATTTAAGATTTACCAAATAATTTCAAATGTTGAAAATTTAGGAAAAATCGTACTTTAAGAGTGTCTAAATTTGTAATGTGAAATTTAAGAAAAAGCGTAATTTAGAAGTTAAAAATTTTTATTAAAACAGGTTTTCACAACTAATGAAATATTTGGTATATAAAAACAAATATTGAAATTTCATTAAAAAACGTCAATTTAAGACACCTAAAACTATTAATAAATTCACTTTTCTGCTTTTTGAAATTGCATTTCAATGAAACACAATTTATTTTTTTAAATACTAAAAAACCCCGTTAAAAAAAATTAAATTTTAAGAATTACTAAAAATCAAATTTTAAAATTTGGAAAAATATCGTACTTTTAAGAATCTAAATTTTTACTGTTGAAAAATTAAAAAAAAAAGCGAAATTTTTAAGGCAAATTTTTTTTTAAAAAAAGGTTTTCACAACATAAATTAAAATATTTGGTATATAAAAAAAAAATATTGAAATTTATTAAAAAACGTCAATTTTAAGACACCTAAGAAACTATTAACAAATTAGCTTTCTGCTTTTTGAAAATTGCATTTCAATGAAGAAACACATTATTTTTTCAAAAGCTAAAAATACCGTTAAAAACTCAATTTTAAGAATTACCAAATAATTTCAAATGTTGAAATTTAGGAAAAATCGTACTTTTAAGAGTTCTAAATTTGTAATGTGAAAATTTAAGAAAGAGCGTAATTTTAGAAGTTAAATTTTTTTATTAAAACAGGTTTTCACTTCTAATGAAATATTTGGTATATAAAAACAAATATTGAAATTTCATTAAAAAACGTCAATTTAAGACACCTAAAACTATTAACAAATTCACTTTTCTGTTTTTTGAAATTGCATTTCAATGAAACACATTATTTTTTTCAAATGCTAAAAATACCGTTAAAAACTCAATTTTAAGAAATATCAAATAATTTCAAAAATGTTGAAATTAGGAAATCGTTTCTTTTAAGAGTCTTAAATTTGTATTGTGAAAATTTAAGAAAAAGCGTAATTTTAGAAGTTAAAATTTTTTATTAAAACAGGTTTTCACTTCTAATGAAATATTTGGTATATAAAAACAAATATTGAAATTTCATTAAAAAACGTCAATTTAAGAAACCTAAAACTATTAATAATTTCGATTTTCTGCTTTTTGAAATTGCATTTCAAGGAAACACATTATTTTTTTAAATGCTGAAAATACCGTTAAAAACTCAATTTTAAGAATTACCAAATAACTTCAAATGTTGAAATTTAGGAAAAATCGTACTTTTAAGAGTTCTAAATTTTTAATTTGAAAATTTAAGAAAAAGCGTAATTTGAGAAGTAAATTTTTTATTAAAACAGGTTTTCACAACTTATGAAATATTTGGTATATGAAAACAAATATTGAAATTTCATTAAAATACGTCAATTTAAGATATCTAAAACTTTTAATAAATCCGATTTTCTGCATTAGGAAAATGCATTTAAATGAAACATCATTTTTTCAAATACTGAAAATCCCGTTAAAAACTGAATTTTAAGACTTACTAAATAATTTCACATGTTGAAATTTATAAAAAACCGAACTTTTAAGAGTCCTATTTTTGTGTTGTGAAAATTTAAGAAAAAGCGTAATTTTAGGAGTTAAAATGTTTTATTAAAACAGCTTTTCACAAATAATGAAATATTTGGTATATAAATACAGGATAAGCTAAAAAAACAAATATGCATATTTCACATTAAAAAACGTCCAAATCTTAAAAGAACACCTAAAACTATATAATAAATACTCAATTTTCTGGTTTTTATGACAAATTGCATTTCAACTGAACACACTTACTACTTCAAATAAGCTGAGAAAACCTACGTTAAAAACATCAATTCTTAAAACATCAATTCCTAAAATTCAATTTCTAAAATATCAATTCTTAAAACAAGTTCTAAATCCGCTAAGACGAGAACTATAAAGCAAAAAGGCTAATTATTAGAGAAGTTAAATATTTATTTAAAAACAGGTTTTCACAAACTAATGAAATATTTTGGTATATAAAACAAATATTGAACATCGCATTTCTCAATTCCAATATTTCAACACATTTCAATTACCCACTGAATTTAATACAGTAAAATTGTCTGCTTTTTCGAAACTCATTTCAATCGAAAAAACACATTCAATTTTTCACAATTAATGCTAAATACCCCCACGTCTTAAAACAAACTCGAATTTATAGAACTTAATCACAAATAATATCAAATGTACTTTGAATCTTAGGAAAAACCTTACTCTCTCTAAGAGTCTATACCAACAATCTATGTACATGCTTGAACAAAACTTCTAAGAAAAGGCGTAATCTTTCAAGAGAGTACAACATTACATAATAAGAAACCAGCGAATTTGTAGAAGCTTAAATTTTTATTAAACAGGTTTTAACTACTAATGAAAATATTTTTCTAATTGAAAATAGTATAGGCAGAACGTACATATAGAAAAACGACAAGACAACAAGATTAGCTAAAACTACAATTAAACAAAATTCGCTTTCTGCTTTTAAAATCTGCCTTTAACAAATCGAAAACCACCCAATTATAACTTTCAAATCGACATTAAATATCCCTTTAAAACTCAATTCTAAGACCCATTACCAACATAATCAATCTAAAGGTTGAAATATTAGGAAACAAAATGCGTTACATCCTTTTTCAAGAGTTCTCTAAAATTCTGTAATGTGAAATTTAGAGCGAAAAAGAGCAAAATAAAGATACTAAAAAATTCTTTTTTATTAAAAACAAGCTTTCACAACTAATGAAATATTGGATATATAAAAACAAATATTGAAATCTCATTAAAAAAACGTCAAACTTTATAAGACCCTAAAAGTATTACAGAATTCGCTTTTCTGCTTTTTTGAAATGCCATTCAACTCAAACAACCATCTCTAATTACTAATCAAAATGCTGAAAATACCGTTAAAACTCAATTTTTAACGAATACCCAAATAACTTTTCAAAAAAATAGTCACTATCACCCAGAAAAAATATCAAAGAAATAACCATCAGTACTTTTAACAAGATAATCCACTTACAAATCAATGACCAATTATAAAACACACTCTCTAACGAGCAAAAAAACAAAGCAGCTCCAAATTTTAGAAGTATAACAACACACAATCATTATAATATATCTAAAAAGGTTCACAACTACAAAATATTTCGTATATAAGATACAAAGATATTGAAATTTCATAAAAAAACGTCAATGTTAAGACCACTTAAAAACTCATTAACAAATTCGCTTTCTGCTTTTTGAAATTTGCATTTCAGGTGAAACACACGATATTTTTTCAAATGCTAAAAATCCCGTTAAAAACTCAATTTTAAGAATTATCAAATAATTTCAAATGTTGAAATTTAGGAAAAATCGTACTTTTAAGAGTTCTAAATTTGTAATGTGAAAATTTAAGAAAAAGCGTAATTTTAGAAGTTAAAATTTTTTATTAAAACAGGTTTTCACAACTAATGAAATATTTGGTATATAAAAACAAATATTGAAATTTCATTAAAAAAACGTCAATTTAAGACACCTAAAACTATTAACAAATTCGCTTTTCTGCTTTTTGAAATTGCATTTCAATGAAACACATTATTTTTTCAAAAGCTAAAAATCCCGTTAAAAACTCAATTTTAAGAATTACCAAATAATTTCAAATGTTGAAATTTAGGAAAAATCGTAACTTTTTTAAAGTTTTCTAAATTTGTAATGAAAATTTAAGAAAAAAGTTAATTTTAGAAGTTAAAATTTTTATTAAAACAGCTTTTCACTACTAATAAAATAGTTGGTATATAAAAACAAATATTGAAATTTCATTAAAAACCGTCAATTTAAAACACCTAAAACTATTAAAAAATTAAAAATTATTTTTTTGAAAAAATCGTAAAAAATGAAACACGATATTTTTTCAAATGCAAAAATTCCCGTAAAAAGCTCAATTTTAAGAAATACCCAATACTTAAATTTCAAATGTTGAAATTTAGGAAAAAAAATAACTTTTTAAAAGTTCTAAAATTGTGTAATAAGAAAATTTTAAGAAAAAGCTTATTTTAGAAATTAAAATTTTTTATTAAAAACAGGTTTCACTAACCAATTGCAATATTTGTATATAAACAAAATGATGAAATTTCAATTAAAAAACGTCAATTTTAAGACACCTAAAATATTAACAAATTCGCTTTTCTTCTTAGCTTGTTTTGAAATTGCAATTTCAATGAAAAACATATTATTTTTTCAAATGCTAGAAAATACCCGTTAAAAACTCAATTTAAGAATTACTAAATAAATTTCAAATGTTGAAAATTTAGGAAAAATCGACTTTTAAGAGTTAAATTTTAATGTGAAAATTTAAGAAAAAGCGTAATTTTAGAAGTTAAAATTTTTATTAAAACAGGTTTTCACAACTAATTAAATATTTGGTATATAAAAACAAATATTGAAATTTCATTAAAAAACGTCAATTTAAGACACCTAAAACTATATTAAAAATTCGCTTTTCTGCTTTTTGAAATTGCATTTCAATGAAACACATTATTTTTTCAAAAGCTAAAAATCCCGTTAAAAACTTAATTTTAAGAATTACCAAATAATTTCAAATGTTGAAATTTAGGAAAAATCGTACTTTTAAGAGTTCTAAATTTGTAATGTGAAAATTTAAGAAAAAGCGTAATTTTAGAAGTTAAAATTTTTTATTAAAACAGGTTTTCACAACTAATGAAATATTTGGTATATAAAAACAAATATTGAAATTTCATTAAAAAACGTCAATTTAAGACACCTAAAACTATTAATAAATTCTCTTTTCTGCTTTTTGAAATTGCATTTCAATGAAACACATTATTTTTTCAAATGCTA
Organism: Trachelipus rathkii; assembly: GCA_015478945.1. Lineage (NCBI taxonomy): Eukaryota > Metazoa > Arthropoda > Malacostraca > Isopoda > Trachelipodidae > Trachelipus > Trachelipus rathkii. The sequence continues at coordinate 9,996 of JABUQX010070443.1, read as the reverse complement.
AAAATACCGTTAAAAACTCAATTTTAAGAATTACAAAATAATTTCAAATGTTGAAATTTAGGAAAAATCGTACTTTTAAGAGTTCTAAATTTGTAATGTGAAAATTTAAGAAAAAGCGTAATTTTAGAAGTTAAAATTTTTTTTTAAAACAGGTTTTCACAACTAATGAAATATTTGGTATATAAAAACAAATATTGAAAATCATGACAAAGCTCAATAATTTTAAGACACCTAAAACTATTAACAAATTCGCTTTTCTGCTTTTTGAAATTGCATTTCAATGAAACACATTATTTTTTCAAATGCTAAAAATCCCGTTAAAAACTCAATTTTAAGAATTACAAAAAAATTTCAAATGTTGAAATTTAGGAAAAATCGTACTTTTAAGAGTTCTAAATTTGTAATGTGAAAATTAAAGAAAAAGCGTAATTTTAGAAGTTAAAATTTTTTATTAAAACAGGTTTTCACAACTAATGAAATATTTGGTATATAAAAACAAATATTGAAATTTCATTAAAAAACGTCAATTTAAGACGCCTAAAACTATTAATAAATTCGCTTTTCTGCTTTTTGAAATTGCATTTCAATGAAACACATTATTTTTTCAAATGCTAAAAATACCGTAAAAACTCAATTTTAAGATTTACCAAATAATTTTAAATTTTTAAAATTTTGGAAAAAATAATTTTATTTTTAAAGTTCTAAATTTTTAATGTGAAAAATTTAAAAAAAAAAGGGTAATTTAGAAGTTAAATTTTTTTATTAAAACAAATTTTCACAACTAATGAAATATTTGGTATATAAAAACAAATATTGAAATTTCATTAAAAAACGTCAATTTAAGACACCTAAAACTAATTAATAAATTCACTTTTCTGTTTTTTGAAATTGCATTTCAATGAAACACATTATTTTTTCAAATGCTGAAAATACCGTTAAAAACTCAATTTTAAGAATTACCAAATAATTTCAAATGTTGAAATTTAGGAAAAATCGTACTTTTAAGAATTCTAAATTTGTAATGTGAAAATTTAAGAAAAAGCGTAATTTTAGAAGTTAAAATTTATGTATTAAAACACTTTTCAATACTATTAAATATTTGATATAAAAACAACTAATTAGAAATTACTAATAAACAAACCGTCCACCTTCAGAGAACGATAACAGATATGTACCAACAATCTCGACTCATAGATGAAATCTTATGAAACATGCATTATCAATGAACACATTCATTAATTTGCAAAGAAACCAAAAATCCCGGGTAGTTAAAAACATCAATTTTTAAAGAAACATTACACATCATTTCAACAATGTTGAAATTTAAGGACAAACACTCCAACTCTTAAGAGTTCTAAAATCTGGATATGGCCTTTTAAAAAAACAAAACTAAAGATCCACTCGCTTCCTACTCTTTACCAGAAGTACAATAACATCGTTCTTTCAAAGAACAACACCTTTTATATTAAAAGCTCAAAGATACAAAAATCTTTATAACATTGAGCTAGGCATATAAGTAATGGAATTAAATTTCTAAACTTTTGTTATTTCTAAGCTTAACGAATTCATTAGAGCCAACATATTCGACCATGTAGGCCAGGCTCATTTTTAAAGACATAATTTACAGTCGTTTAAAAGTTAAGAAATGCACACAAAAAATTCTCAGCGAAAATATCGCACATAATTAAACAAGATCTGATACAATTCTTGCTCAACTTAACTACTACGGTTAAAAGGAGCACACTTTATCAATAGAATTTCTATATTCACTAAAGCAAGTCACCCTGAATCAAGAGAACCAACAATATCTAATGATCGCTTGCCCGTCCCTCTATCTCTCATGGACCATAATAATACACCGATCTAAGATAGTTTTAAACATAAATGGCACAGCTTTCATTATTTTTTTGACCAAAATTTGATTAAAGAACATTATTACACTTCAACTCAATATATTACCTTTGCATCAACGAGCTAGCTCAAACGGCAACATTCCTATTCTACTATTATGTGATATTAACACTCATAAAGCAAACATCTAACCTCAAGCAAAGAAAGCGACAGCTCCAATATTCAGGATGTGAACCAGGCGTAAATAAAACAACACAACCCACTAAACCAATACAAACTCAGATCAGAATAGAAACAGTCCAAAAATAACATCTGCACAAATTCTATCATCCCCACAAATTCATTATATTAAACAGCAGCAAGATATTTATACTATAACTAAGGTACGTACGCTAAGTTACTTATGAATTTTAATCCATTATAACTTTTGATAATTATCAAAAAGCACTCTCTTTTGTCAAGACGAGCAAACATATCGGATAATAGGCCGCTCACTTTACTAAACAGAAAAAACTTCTAAAGTCACAGCTGTTAAACAACAAGTTAAATATCGAGACAAAATTTCACGCAAGAAATTTGAATAACAGGCACACCAACGATCATAGATACATTCTCGTAACTTAGTTAAATACGGGCGTTTGGGAATATTAGAATTTTAACTTCACCCGTAACTAGAAACGTCACGTAAGAATAACGCACGAGCCAACCATACCTTCTTAACACTCTCGCGAGCTGGTTTACAATTCATGCACCCTTAATTAAATACACGCTAAATTTTTTTTTAAAAATCAACCTACCGATATATATAATACAAAATTTAGATATAAGAAGCTTCATAATTTAGAACTCTCACCTCTTAACATCTATGCACACTACTAACGGGTTTGGAATTATTTATATTATAGTCTTTCCTCATAAAGACATTATCCTAAGAAAGAGAGGCAATCATATCTGTGTGAGGGCCTATAAAAACAAGACCAATAATTAGATCACGGTATAAAAGTATCAAAAACTAATGACAATCTCTCTTCGACAGAAATATTAATTCAAAGAAGAAAGATTGTAGCATTTATCAACTAAATCGTACGCTCACGTAGTCCTTGGGAATCTTAAATAACTACTACTTGCTTTAAAAAGCATTCTCCCTCCTGAATAACGAGCACGCCAACATATCCTGAGATAGCCGGTTCATTTAAAGACATAATATTAAGTCCACGAATATTAAAAAAAGCTTTAAGAAATTCGATAAACCAAACTTCACGCGACAAATCTCTCTGACATTAAACACAGAACAAACATCTGCTAACATCCCACACATAATAACACTTAACACACATGATACATATGGCACTTTCGGGATATCTCCACCTCTTAGGCAATATCATACCAATCACTCACGATACCAACCAAAAATAAGAACACGCTCACTACAACACATAAAGAGAGCCACACACATAACATCTGACTCTGCACGAGTTCTATCAAATTTATCCGAAACCTTATTAACGTCGAACCTACACACATATGTTTTAAAAAAATAAATCGGATCCTTTTATTATTGAGAACATGAACCTCCTAAAGAAAAGCACAATCACCACTCTATAACACCTCTATTATACCTTCCAACTAAACGACGCGTCTAGGAAATTTCACTTACTCATTTATAACAATTCACACAACCAATAAACAACGACACCTATTCCTCACAAAACCAAAAGGACCGAACGACAGCATACTGGATGAAATGGCGCCGACTTAAAAACACTCAAAGAAAAATAATAATATACTATAATTAAAGTTAAAACACAAGAGAGCATCTCGTTCTATACAGGAAAATTATATCTAATTAAAGACAGAAGATATAGCCTCTTATAACTTGGTACGTACGGGTCTTGGAATTTAATTTACTTTCTGTTTTAAAAGCATCTCAATGTAAGAGAGCCAATATATCTGGATGTTGGCCGGCTAATTTAAAGACATAAATTTAAGTCGTTTAAAAGTAAAGAATAAAAAAAAAATTTCGGAAAAATTTGAATAAAGAACAAGATTGTAATTCTTGTAACTTAATACCTACGGGGTTTGGTAATTTATTTAGAATTTTATTCTAAAACACGTCCTGATATAAGGATAGCCAACATATTCTTGATGTGGGCTTTTTATTGTATGGACATAATTAGTCAGCCAAAATGTTTTAAAAATAATGGAGATTTTTTTTTTTTTGAAAAATTTGGATTAAAGAGCTTTATTTTAACTCTTTTTACCTTTGCACCTACGGTTTTTTTTTATTTATTATATTGTTATTTATTATTATTCCTAAGCAAGAGAGACATCATATCTGGATGTGGGCCGTTAAAAACATAGACCAATAATAGTTCTTTAAAAAAGTTAAAAATTATTGCAATCTTTCGGAAAATTTTATTAAAGCAGCAAAATTGTAGCTCTTATAACATGGTACGTACGTGGTTTGGGAATCTAATTTACTTTTGTTTTATAAAAAAACATCTCACTTGTAAGAGAGCCAACATATCTGGATATAGGCCGGCTAATTTTTAAAAGACATAATTTTAAGTCGTTGTAAAAGTTAAGAATTTGAGAAAAAAATTTCGAAATTTGAATAAACGACAAGATTGTAATTCTTGTAACTTAGTACCTACGGGATTTGGGAATTTATAGAATTTTATTTTATATAGCACGTAGATAAGGAGCCAACTTACCTTGATCTGGCCGTTTCATTTTATGACCCTTAATAGGTCGCCTAAAATGTTTTAAAAATAATGGAGTTTTTTTTGGAAAATTTGATTAAAGAAGCTTTATATTAACACTTTTACCTTTGCACTTACGGGGTTTGGGAATTTATTTATATTTGTTTTTTATAAATCATTTCCTAAGCAAGAGAGGCAGCATATCTGGATGTAGGCTGTTTAAATACATAGACCAATTTTAGGTCGTTAAAAAGTTAAAAAATAATGCAATTCTTTCGGATTATTTTATTAAAGCAGCAAGTTTGTAGCTCTTATAACTTGGTACGTACGTGGTTTGGGAATTTAATTTTACTTTTGTTTTATAAAGCGTCTCCTATGTAAAAGAACCAACATATCTGGATGTAGGCCGGTTCATTTTAAAGACCTAATTTAAGTCGTTTAAAAGTTAAGAATTGAGAAATAATTTCGGAAAATTTGAATAAAGAAACAAGATTGTAACTCTTGTAACTTTGTACCTACGGGGTTTGGTAACTTATTTCGAATTTTATTTTATAAAGTACGTCCTAAATAAGAGAGCCAACATATCTTATTGTGGGCCGTTTTATTTTATGCACCTTAATTAGGTCGCTAAAATGTTTTAAAAATATTGGAGTTTTTTTTTGGAAAATTTGATTAAAGAAGCTTTATTTTAACTCTTTTACCTTTGCACCTACGGGGTTTGGGAATTTATTTATATTTGTTTTTTATAAAGCATTTCCTAAGTAAGAGAGTCAGCATATCTGGATTTGGGCCGTTTAAAAAAAATAGATCAATATTAGATCGTTAAAAAGTTAAAAAATAATGCAATTCTTTCGGAAAATTTTATTAAAGCAGCAAGATGGTAGCTCTTATAACTTGGTGCGTACGTGGTTTGGGAATTTAATTTTACTTTTGTTATATAAAACATCTCACTTGTACGAAAGCCAACATGTCGGGATGTAGGCCGGTTCATTTTAAAGACATAATTTAAGTCGTTTAAAAGTTAAGAATTGAGAAAAAATTTCGGAAAATTTGAATAAAGGAACAAGATTGTAACTCTTGTAACTTTGTACTTACGGGGTTTGGTAACATATTTAGAAATTTAATTCATATAACACGTCCTAAATAAGAGAGCCAACATATCTTAATGAAAGCCGTTTCATTTTATGCACCTTAATTAGGTCGCTAAATATGTTTAAAAAATATGTAGTTTTTTTTGGAAAATTTGATTAAAGAATCTCTTTATTTAAACTCTTTTACCTTTGCACTAACGAGGTTTGGCGCTTGTTGCGTAAGTTATTTTATTTTAAAGTATTTCCTAAGCAAGAAACAGCATATTGGGATAGTGCGCCGTTTAAAAACAAAAACAAATATTAGATCGTAAAAATTTAAAAAAAATGGAATTCTTTCGGAAAATATTTATTACAAAGCATCAAAATTGTAGCTCTCTACATAACATACGCTACAATACAGTGGTTTGGGAATCACAGTTTACTTTTAGTATTTTACTTAAAACGCATCCTCCACTGTTAACAAGAGACCAAAACCTATTCTGGAAATCAGGGACCGGCCTACAATCTTTCAAAGCACATAATTTAAGGATCGATTCTAAACAAGTAATAATAACATTGCAGATTTTCGTTCATCTGAACAACTACTGACATAACAGAGAAAAGCATCCATCCAATCTTCGCTAACTACGTACACTACACCGCCCGGATCTAGGAAATTTATATATAGAAATATTATATTTCCATACATAGCAATAGTAATAGAAGCCAACCTAACACACATGTATGTGGCCCGCTATACTAACACTATTATGCACAACTTAATCTAGGTCCAGACTATAAAATGTTTATAAAAAATCGGAAGTCATTTTTTATATATAATACACATTAAATTTGATTAAAGAAGATTTATTTAAACCACTAATAGGCAACTACCAGAAGCGGCATTAAAGAAATTACTTAAATACTATGTTTACTTTATAACAGACAATTCCCCTAGTAAGAGAGGCATCATATTGCAGGTTGATGGGCAGACCACAACCCAGATTTATAACAATAGAAAACTAGTCATGGAATTATATAGAATTTAACAAACTACTTATAGCACGTCACCTCACATAAGAAAGCCAAACCATATCCCTGCGAATAGTAGGACGATTTCAATATGACCTAAATTACGTCGCTAAAAATGTATTTTACACACACACTAATGGAGTTTTTTTTTGGGAAATTAGATAAAGAAGCTTTGATTATAACTCTTCTTACTTTTGCAACCTACGCGCGGTTTGGCCGAATCTCCTATTAATACAAATATGTTTTATATTAAGCCACCCCTATCCTAAGCAAGAGAGACAGACATATTGGATGTGAACCATTTAATATGCCTAGTAAATATGTAACGTTTAAAAAGTTAAAAAATAATGCAATTCCTTCCGGAAAATTTTATTAAAGCAACATGATTGTAGCTCTTATAACATAGACGTACGTGGTTTTGGAATTTAATTTTACTTTGATTTATAAAGCATCTCACTTGTTAGAGAGCCAACCATATCTGGATATAGGCCGGCTAATTTAAAGATATAATATTAAGTCGATTTAACAAAGTAAGAATTCGAGAAAAATTCGGCAAAATTTAAAATAAAGGACACACACTGTAATTACTCTCGTAACATTCAGTCACACACTACACGGGTTATAGGACAATTACATCTCCTATATATGTTTTCTTCCTCTTAATAAAGCACTTCTACCTACAGACAACACAGAAGAGACACAGACACATCTTCAGCATAGCCAGCAGACGAGGTATCTTACACAAACACTCAAGACACAAATAATTAGAATCGTTAAAAAGTTAAAACCAAATAACTGACACAATCTTTACACGAGACACCACCATATTTATCTAAAGTAACAAATACGCTAGCTAACTACATAACCATTATCGCACCACGCGCCCGCTGCTCTAATAAAAGAATTTTCAATAACTTCAACTCTCTAGAGTCACTCCATCACAGCAGACTCCCCGCAACTGACAAAGCCAGAGCAACTTACTCGCATCGCAACCGCAACCCACAACTACTTAGGCCCACAGACTCAATCTCTCTACAACCGCACCATTCAATTAACTCAACGTACAGAGAGAGCTTTATAACACACCGAATCTATCCACACAATTGGAAGATAAAAATATTACGAAACAACATCTATGCAACACTAAAACAACGGACACACACCCCACAACATCATCTCACCTTTCTTGTAACTTACATCAACTAACTGAGCTTTCAGGGAACTTCATTTAAGAATAATATAAATTCCAACATACCATATAGGCAAACGGTCCAAATATAAAATAAAATACAAGCACAACAATACCTTCAGATCGTGAGCACACTTAAAATTAAATACGACACCTTAACACTTAGCTCACGCTTCAAAACTGATTCTTATAAAACACATAATGCGAAGCTCTCTTCTTATATCTTGAAAATTTTATTAAAAGACGACATCCTTTATAAACCTTATTTACCCTCTAGCCAATCACGGAGTATCACCGAACTTCTACCTTACATATTTGCTTTACCACGCTAATTAACCAGCATTCCCTAAGCCACGAGGACGCAGCATTCTGGAGCAATGAGGACCCAAGTATAATAAAACTCAGAACAATATCCATCAGACCGTTAAAACGCTACACACCACACCCACACAACAATAACATGAACAACCATTCTATTCGAATGCGAAAATTTTATTAAAAGCCCCAGCAAGGTAAATGTAGCTCTTATAACATTGGTACGACGTTAAGATTTGACACCACAACACGCGAATTAGATCTCCTACATTCCTAGTTTCTCCATTAGAAACGCGGTCTCCTTACTGATTCAAAAGAGCCAACAGTCATACGGATGTAGCCAGGACTTCATTCTTAAAACCTAATATTAAACCTACCCGAATTAAACCAAGAAAGCATTAGAAATAAAATTATACAAGAGAAAATTTGAATAAAAACAAATGCTAAACATATTCTTGAACTTATTACCTACGCGAGACTTGGAAATTATTTCGAAATTTGTTATCTAATAAGACACGTCCTAAATAAGAGAGCCAACATATCTGATTGGGCTGTTTCATTTTATGCCCCTTAATTAGGTCGTAAAAGTTTAAAAATATGAGTTTTTTTTGGTGGAAAAATTTGATTCAAAGACAGACCTTTATCCTTTAACTCTTTTACTTGCACCTATGCCGGTTTGGGAATTTATTTATATTTGTTTTTATAAGCAATTAAACTAAGCCAGACGAGTCAGCATATCTGGATCTTAGGGCCGTTTTAAAAGAAATAGATCCAATATTGATCGTGTAAAAGTTAAAAAAATAATGGCCAATTCTTTCGAAATTTTATTTAAAGCAGCAAAGATTGATACAATACAATCATAACACTAAAACTGGTACGTACTTGCGTTTCGGGAATTAATTCTACTTTTGTCTATTATACAAACATCAACACTTTACGAACAGCCAACTATACAGGATGTAGCCGGTCATTTGAAAGACATAAATTCAAGTTCCGTTTTTAAAGTTAAAGAATTGAGAAAAAATTTCGCGGAAAATTTGAATAAAGAAACAAGATTTTAACTCTATGTAACTTTGATAACACTACGGTTGCGTAAACTTATTATAGAATTTATTATATAAGTTATATAGCTCCGTTCCCTAATAACGAGAGCTAACATACTTGATAGTGGCCTTTCATCTTATGCCAAACCTTAATTAGGTCGTAAAATGTTTTAAATATATGGAGTTTTTTCTTTGAAAAATTTTGAAATAAAAAGAAGCTTTATTTAACTCTAATTTACCTTTGAAACCTACGGGGTTTCGGGAATTATTTACCATTTGTTTTTATACAAGCATTTCCAAAGTAAGAGACGTCAGCATATCGGGATTTGCGCCGTTTAAAACAAACTAGATCAAGTATAGATCGTTAAAAAATTCTAAAAACATGAATTTTTCGAAAATATAAACAGAAAGTGTAAGAATCATCGTACGTACGTGGTTTGTAAATTTAATTTTACTTTTGTTTTATAAAGCGATCTCCCATGTAAAAGCATGCACCCACAACAAACCTACAGCGGATTTGGAGTAGGCCGGTTCATTCTTATAGACCTTATTTAAATCATTTAAAAGTTAAGAAGTGAATAATAATTTTCGAAAACTTGCTGAACAAAATTTAGCAAGATTGTAAACTCTTGCTGAACTGTACCACAGGTTTGGAATTATAATTTTATTAAAGCAGCAAGATTGTAGCTGTTAAACTTTGTACGTACGTATGAGTTTGGGAATCTAATTAATACATCTACAAGTAAATTATAAAGCAATAGCCCTTGTAAAAGAAACCGAATACATCTACTCCC